>PVHP010005488.1:18888-65219 GCA_004024765.1 Zapus hudsonius
ATATATATATATATATATATATATATATATATATATATATATATATATATATATATATATATCATAGTCAGCCACACACCACTGGGATGAATCTCCAAATCAGGCACAGTTTGGGGAGAAAAGTATTTATTGAAGTAAAAGATCCAGGGAAAGTTCTATAATGGTAAAAGAGGCTGGCCCCCTTTCACAGGTCCAAGCAGAGAGAGGAACCAATCACCAGCAACTTCAAAGCAAGCAAGCACACTCAAAACTCTCAAAAAGCAGGAACTCCAGGCTTAAGATCAGACTGACTGCCCTTTGCATATGTATAGCTGGAATTCCAGATCCACCCCAGACACACCTTAGGGCTGGACCCCAGGATGGCCAAGGTGACACACCCTCCAGCCAGGCCTGGAGAAAAACTTTAATAATTCTTGAATCTATTGGGGACATCCATTCAAGCTACTAAGTCAAGTTTATGAAGATCTACTTGCTAATTTATTTATAATGTTTTCCTCATTTAGAATCAAATACTAAACTATCTGTCTGGGAACAGAGTCATATAAATAAAGTATTGTTGTAAACACAACCTTTTTCTGGTCAGTAAACATCATCATCATCCTCTCTAGTGTTTATTTAAAGGCACAGACTTTACTAGCAAGTAGTCCTAGTATCCAATTTGTGATGGATCCACTTACCAGACACATGACTGTGGACTGTGCTCTTGAATGCTCTAGGCTGTTTTCATATTTGTAAAATGCAAACAGGATTGTGAAAATAATATATAAATAATCTTAGATTCACTTAGAGCCTAATACAATTATTCCAACATTTAAAAGAAAAATTACAAAGTGCTAAAGTGAGGAAAATATCAGAGAAGTACTTTTTATATACCTTTGGAGCCAATAAAATGTCCAAATTGTTAGATTTCCAGAGATAAGTTTACATTTCATGTTAGGACAAATAAATGCTAACTTACGTATAATAATCACTTAAATATCATACTGTATATTTAAATATAGGCAGTTAAAATAGAAAGAAAAAGAGAAGAAAGAAAAAAAGAAAGGATAGGCCCAGATTTATATTCAGAAAGGCCAAATAATATGAGGTTGAAAATGTCACTGGATATTTTCACTGTTTAATGACCTTAGTTCTCATAATTTATATTTCTTTTTTAACAATACACATTGTCAGAAAACATCTGGTAGACAAGAGGGCCTGACAGCCACATTCCTTTTTCCTCCTTGACAAATATTCCTAGAGGGAGTGAAACCCAGACATCCTTCATAGCTTCCTTTTGTTCTTCTTACAATAACCCAGATCCTTTCTGTACACATATGCACACCAGCATTGCAGAAAAAGCAGTCATCTTACTAAGGCCCCAAGAGCAGGTATTAGCTGTCTTCTTAAGAAGAGCTTTGCAAGATCTTTGTTTAAAGAAACTGGTTAGTTGAATTTCCAGTGCAAAGCTTGAACATGTTTGTATGAAATTATATTTTCTTATCATTCCCTGCACATAGACAGTGAGGATGCTTTTGGAGCATCCTCCCAGCTTACCACCTCCTTTAATTGTGCCCCTGTCACAGTCAGCACACACCACTAGGATAAACCTCCAAACCAGGCACAGTTTATGGGAGGAAAGGATTTACTGAAGCTACGGAGCTAAGGGAAGTTCCATAATGGCAAAAGAGGCTGACCCCCCTTTCATAGGTCCAAGTAAAGAAAGAAGCCCATCACTAGCAACTGCAAAAGCAAGCAAGCACACTCAAGCAGGCAAACCCCAGGAACTCCAGGCTTGAGCTCTGACTGCTCTTTTCATATGTATAGCTGGAACTCCAGACCTACCCCAGAAACACCTTAGGGCTGGACCCTAGGGTCCAGCCAAGGTGACACCCACTCTACCCAGGTAGCTGGAGAACTTGAATCTATTGGGGGACATCCATTTAAATTACAACAATCCCCCTTACCTATAGGCCAGAGTTGGAGATGAAGAGGATGAAATATATGTGACCCTTTCTCTAGTTTGACTGATTCTCTGGCTACAGTTGATTGGAAAAGATATAAGACCTTAACCTATATCAAAACACTGTGACCAGTCTAATGAGACTTGAGAGAAGAGGGACCAGCGAAGCTGAAAGTCAGTCACTCCATACAAATGTGCAAATAAGCTGAAGTTTCCCAAGTTTTCTGCTATGTAGACAAGGGAGCTTTGAATGCCACCCATAGGCAAAAAGCAAAAGTGAAGCATATTTCAGAGAGAAACAAAGGCTCTGGATGGAGAGGGGATGTTTGCTAAGATCCAGTGGTTGTCCTTTCTTTGACATCTGAGGCCTAGCTGCATCCTTGCCCTTGCGTTTCACATTACGCTTCCATCCACATACAAGCATGTCCACTTTCCAATGTTCCGCATAGCCTCATGTGTTTGTGATTAACCTTTGAAATTAATCCCTAGCTGGTGGAACATTTGAGAGCTGAGCTTTGCTGGAGAAGGTGTGTCACTGGGGGTGAGGCTTGGTTTGTTTTAGCTTAGCCTGCCTTTCTCCCTGCTGATGAGAAGATGTGATGCCCTGGCTGTCTGCTCCTAGCATGCTTTCCCCACTGTGGTGATAAAACTTCCCCTTGAAACTGTAAAACTAGAAATAAACCCTTTCCTTCCGTTATCTTTCATCACTGACATCACCAGCCAACTCCCAGGTAATAACTTTTATTCCTTATTTTAATTCCTATGAAATATAATATTGTTCTCAAGAACACTTCCTTTGTCTTCATCCTTGGAACACTATAATGTGCATATGAGATGACTTGAACCCAAGCCCTGACATCTCAGTCTCTTTATTTCCCCTCTTCAGGTGACTGGGCCTTCACAGTGCCTCAGTGAGTCATTCATGTGTCTATCACCCTTGACTCTCTTAATTCTAATAATTTCTCCATGTCAACTTATCAATGCCTCCAATTTAATTCATTACATATATTGACCATAACCTCCATCTATCTCTTGTTCATTTGTACTGCCACATATACCAACTGTATAAAGATCTCCAATGCACTACTGCTAACATGTCTACTATCTCTGGCCTTCTTACTCCCTCTGCAACCCCACTAGGCATCTCAAATTCTAATCTGAATATTCATTTTTTTGTATATGACTCAATTCCTTGTTCCTGTTGAACTTCAGAAACTCACAACCTGGTTAACTTCTGTGCAACCATAAATAAGAATGAACTGTGCCGGGCATGGTGGCTCACACCTTTAATCCCAGCACTAGGGAGGCAGAGGTAGGAGGATTCTCCATGAGTTCAAGGCCACCCTGAGACTACATAGTGAATTCGAGATCAGCCTGGATTAGAGCGAGACCCTGCCTCGAAAAACCAAAAAAAAAAAAAAAGAAGAAGAAGAAGAATGAACTGAAGGCAAACTTCTATGATTATGAACTTTAATGGGCCACTTGTGCCTTGATAATCACACGACACTTTTCTGGCCCATTCACTCTACCATACACTGGGTAAAAACTGTGTTTATTCTCCTCTCTTCTCATACTTGCAATATGCCTACTCAATTTGGGCTTTTCAGATAATGATGTTTTTAATTATTTCATTGAGGAAATTAAAGTAAAATAAGGACGGACTCCCCTAGATTTCTATGACCATCATCACTATTGTAGTTACCGTCACATTGCAGGGACAAAGCACTCAAACAAAAGCAGTTGATAGAAGGAAAAGATCTATTTTGGCTTACAGGTTTGAAGGGAAACTTATGGCAGCAGGGGAAAGCATGACAAAAACAGAGGCACCAAGTGGAAGACAGCAGCAAAACAGTAAGCTAAGATCTGGCCATGGGAAGCTAGTTATAAAACCCCTAACTCACCCACCAACATACCTCCTCCAGCAAGGTTCCACTTTCCAGATTGCCATAAATTGTGGACAAAACATTCAAATCACATGAGTATATGGGGGATATTTCATTCAAACCACCACAACCACCCTCCTTCCATCATCTGTACACATAAACCCTGACTCTCCACCTGCTTCTGGAGGGGATTTTCTTTGCTCTTATTTGAAGACAGTCCCCTCTCTCTTGAAAACTAGATCCTGTCTTAATTACTCAGTGATAGTGCCCTAGCAGTTCTTTCAATATCTTTCTTTAGGCATGCAATTCTCCCTCTCTACTAATTTAAAATCTTCATTTCCCTTTTCCTTGCCTCAAATCACCTAGTTTAAAAATTTGCTGCCTTTACAGCTAAAACTTCTTGAGCAATATGCCTTCATGCATTCTCTCTAATTCTTTTCCTCTCATTCCTGACTATTTGTACAAAATCCAACAAACTACAAAGGTCACTTCTCAGTTCTTCTCTTCCTTCTTAGAAATGCAATATCCCTGTTCCCCTTCGTAAAAGCTCTTCACTTGGCTTTCAGAACGTCCGTTGTATTCAAATATAAAATGTCCAGACAGTGTCATGCTTTGAGAACTTGTTCTGCTGCTGAGGTGGCACTTCTGGAGGTTTGGCCCAGCTACCAGAAGTAGGTTACTCAGGGTGGGCCTTTGAAGGATATAGCCTGGCCCCTACTTCCTGCTGCTCTGCCTGCTTCCTGGTACCTACTTCCTGCTGCTCTCCCTCCTTCCTGGTTCCTCCTTCCTGCTTCTCTCCCTGCTTCCTGGCTCTTCTTGATGTAAGGATACTCAGCAACACACCTTTGTTGCCATGAGCTGTGCCTTGCTTTTCCTACCATGATGGCAAAATACATCTTTTCCCAGTCAATAGCTTCTGTCAGGTTTTGCCACAGGGATATGAAAGTGAATCCTACAACCCACAACTCTTGATTTGATATACTGGTCATACCTTCTCCTTTACAGGTGTTTGTTCTTCTTCCTAATGTGCAATGTTTAGGTCTTCCAGCTCTGATCTTTTGTTCTTATTTTTGTTTCCATGTATTGCTTTGATAATCTCATCCAGAATCACAGCCTTAAATATTGATCTAGGCCAAAGCTCCTACTTCTCATCTGCAGACTTGCATATTCCATTGGCTCCTTGGCATGTTCATTTGATGTCATCCCAAAACTCTCAAATGTTAAGTTCAAAATGTTCTATTTTCTAATATCTCAAAATGAAAATTGCTTCACTATGCTTTTCCAATATCAAATGATAGAAACTACATTCTGTTGGCATTCAGACCACATATTTTTACTTCATTGACTTATCTCTTTATTATACTCTCCATAGTCAATAATTCAACAAATCTGTTTTAATTTTGTTCATATACAAATTAATACCCTTATTGCCACCATTCTAGTCTAGCTACCATCACCTTTTTTTCATAATTGCTACAATATTCTGATTTATGTTCAGTCAAAATTTTTGCAGAGGGTCATTAATAAATATTCTCTCTCTCTCTCTCTCTCTCTCTCTCTCTCTCTCTCTCTCTTTGCATTACATTTTAATCTCTTCTAGACTACAAGCCCCACAAAACTAGAAGCCTTATTTAGTCTGAGAATCGAGAGTAGTGCCTAGTATATAATAGGCATTTGGAAAAATATGTTTTAAATGAATCTGTGTAGCCTCCCTCAAATCCTGGAGATGGAGTGAATTCTTTTCTTTTCTATATTAACTCTTTGTACATAACATCCTTTCAAACCTTTTTGTTTTGGAATATGTATCTATCTTTCCCATTTCTGAGTCATCATCTCCTTAGACATTTTCTCTATATTTATTGGCAGAAAAATGTACAATGTATCAAAAAGTCAAGTTATGCCAGCACAAAGGTGCTGGTTGAATATAATTCTCTGACATCAATTACTAGCATGAAAATCAGTTATTATTTTTAAAGTCATCAACCTCTACTCTAAATATGTGTATATAAACACTCACTAATTGAGATAATTTTAAACCATTTTTCACATACTTGCTTAATTAGCTTGATGTGACCTCTGAAAAAACACTGGCTTGTGATGCTTATACAAGGTAGGTTTTTGGCATGAGCTCCAAAGAATCAAAGAGTCAGATGGAACTAAGGAAAGCAATAACACAACTGTTTTTAATTACTTGTGACAGGCAGCTGAATATATCTGACACAGGTCTTCTCCTTAATACATCACTCAAGAAAAGCCAGTTACAGGAAATAGTGGAGAGAATAAATGAAGACGGACAAAAATGTGTCTATAATACAAAGCAGATCATCTTTCACATGGATGACCTTATTCATCTTGTTTTATATTTTTACAATGGTCCCAAATCATTAAAACTTTTGACCCTACGACACAGTATGCTTCTATGCTCATTCTTAGGAATGGTGGTTCAGCTCAGCTTCTCATAAGAGGAAGTAGGTGAAGATTCCACCCATTCATGAATCACTGTATGAACCGAGGGTTCCTCCAAAGTTCATCCAGAATTGCAGATATGTTTGCAATTAATTCATTTGCGAAGTACAGGTGGCGCCTTCCACTTCTATTCAACATTTACAGGATTAATTTCATCTCTAATCTTCTTATTTTCTTTGGAGATGTTACTTAGTAGAAAACCAGTGAGGATTAGTAATTCATTTTGTTATAACCTACACATGAGTATAATGCACCTCTCTTATCAGGTACTCACAAAATGAAATTATGGGCTCTGGGTTGGGCATAACCTTGGGTGCAAATCCTATGAGAGACAGACAGATACAGATTCCCTAATTAGACAGGATTCTACTTCAGTACCAAATCTTTGTGCTACAGTCTTCTCCCAGAAGCTTGTCTGGTTTCTGAGCTCACTGCTGTCTTGTTCTTGAGCCCTACCATGTTCTTGCCAGGTGCACTGTGAAGTCAGCATTTTTCACAGTAGTAGCCTTGCACATCCCAGTGCTCATGGAACCTCATAAACCCTGGTTGTCATTACTGCTTGGATTTAATTCCTGTTTGATGCCTCTGGAAACCTAGACTTCCCTAATCTTTATACCTTTATCTTGACCTTACATGCTTTCAACAAAAATTAGAGTTCCCGCAGTGTACTAAGACTCTTAACCATGTCCATTACCTCAAGGAGCTCAGAACTTCATATGATATAGTAAGTCAGCAGATAATTATGATTCTGTGTGATAATGATGTAATATGGTACATAGAGTGAAACACAGAATGGAGGCACATAGGCCAGCAGCTGTGGGGCAGGATTGGAGGAGTTGTCAGAAATCAGCAATAGTTAGCATTCTGGGCTAGGCAAAAATAATGACAGATATTCTCTTCTAAAGAAGTAACATCAATAAACACCCAGAGCCATAAATCATGACTATCTCTATTAGGGAATTACAAGTAGGTAGAGATGTGGGAATATGACAAACCAGGCTGGAGAGGGAAGCCAGTGTAAGATGGTGGAAGCTTTGATGGGAATTCGTGTTGTAGGTGGTGGAGAGTCACTACAAAGACTACATGTGATAGTGTAGATTTCATACTTCCCTCCCCATGAGTGTGTTAAAAAAACTAGTTCTCACAGTCAGTTTAATTAATAACCTATTAAAGAAATACAAACTATGTTCTACTTCATAGACCCAAATTTTGATGGTGATGAACTCTCATATCTCTATCAATTTCCCCAGAAGATTCAGTGGCAGCTGGACTATGGACCAGTATTTGGGGATGAAAGTCAACTATCACTGCCGCATACCCCACTACTTTCCAAATGTGCTGATAAACACAGGGAGCGTGTTTGGATCGCTGCATTAGATTGAAGGGATGGAGTAGGTCTCACTTTAAATGTCTTCCACAATCTCTGATTATACTCACAAGACTGGAAAAATAAGCCCTTTACTTGCCACCTTCTAGAACTTCTGCTTGATCTTTGAGTAACATATCCTAGGCTGTGTGATTGGATGTCAAGTCCCTTCAAGCTACTATATTCTTTGCCCAGAACCTGTGACTAACAGTATGGAGGGCTGATACTGACAAAATTTGCTCTCAATTTTCTATTTTCTCTGTTAAATTAAGTATACTGATGAAGGTGGGGAATTTGTGCACAGTAATAAAGACCTGGAAACATTTCTCAGTAGAATAGTAACTTGTTAAAAAGAGAAAGGGGACTGATTAATTATTAAGCTCAAAGACCCAAATGAGTTAAGTCATTTATTGGTATCCATAGGACAATCACAGTTTCCTCCATAAGTTCAGAAACCTAAGAACATTGACAACTGTATCGATTGTGGAAAAGCAAAAAGTCAAGATGTGAAAGAATTTAAAATGCTAGTAGAAAAGAAATTTTAAAAATTATCAGGGAAGATAGGCCTAAAAAGAAGGTTTTGCTAATTTGTTCCTTGTGGAGAACTCTATGTGATTCTTCTTGCTTTGTAGGACTCAATCTGTTTAACAATGATATATTGTTTGATTCAGGTCTAGTCAGTGACTTGCTCAGCCCTGATCAGACTCACCTTCTGCTAATTATTCTATAGTATATGAGTTCCCTCAGTAGCTGAAAGATGTCAAGGACACAGAAGGTGACATAATTTTCAGCATACCAAATGACACTAGCAAGGTGATGTTGTAAGGGTGTCTTATAACAAGTGGTTTTTTTCTCCTTAGCACTTAGAAATATGATTTTTATGATGTTGGTATAGTCATAGAGTAGACCTTATTTACTTAAATTGGTTCTTTGAATTTGAGGATCAAAACACATATATGTCCTTCAACATGAAGATTCAGGGGTGCTTTGAAGACAATATAATTATGCTTCAACATTCTGCTAGTAAAAATTAAATTACATGGGCCTAGGGAGATTGCCTAGTAGTTAAGACACTTGCTTGCAAAGCCTGCTGGCCTGTTTCAATCACCTAGGAACCATGTAGAGCCAGACAGGCATTTCAGGCATTTGATTGTAGCAACAGGAAACCCTGGTATACACACACATACACACGCACGCACGCACGCACGCACGCACGCACGCACGCACACACACACACACACACACACAAAATAAATAATTTTAAGACATATTACATTTTTGCTTTTGAAAGATTTTAGAGCATTTTTTAATTAAATCAACACCTTATAGTAATTCAGCAAGTTCATTTTTCAGGCTTATTCTCTTGTCCATTTCTTTTGAGGTCTCTCTTTCAGTGTACATTCTTTTCAATCAAGGGACCAGAAGCAGCTGCAAGGAAGCAGACAGTATTGGAAACCAGTGGATAAATTAGATCACTGATGATATTTATTTATAATGCTCAAGGTGAAACTTCAGGGTATTGCATTTTCTCTTGAAAGGAGACACGTGCCCATCACTGTAATGCTGATGTCTGTTATCAAATTACATCCATATTATAATCATCACTGAGTAGTAAACCTGACCCAAAATAAAATGTAAAACCAAACACATTATCTGCCAAAAGAAAGGCTAAAACTAAAAATCATTAGACATGTTTTCATAACTACATTCTTAATTAGGGGAAGATATACATTCAAGAGAAATAGCAATATCAAAGGGGAAGGAAGTATGATGTGGTTATCATAAAAGCTCTTCTGTCTTGTCCTGTGAACTACCTTATAACACAAATTAGCAGTGACAGAAACAGTTTAGAATTTGAAAGTATTCTTTCTTTTTTCTGTTTTCGTACATACACATACACAGATACTTGTTCAAAGTTATACAAACAGCTTATAAAATCACTTTTCCTAATGTCTTTCTCCATCTTTCAGGAAATCCAGATTATGAGCACAACCTTTCATAGTGAGCATATCTAAGTCTGTGCACATCATGGTCTGTGCATTTGTCCTTAGTAAAAACTTAAAGCTACATCATCAGTCATCATTTCCAGACATGCATTGTATCCCTCCTTTCCTCAGCTATATGCTTTACATGGGGTGTATTGGGGAGACACCCCAGTCCCAAAGCACCGTGGCCAGTAGAGTTGTTCAGTCCTATTGCTGCTCAGGATTGTCTACCACTGTGCAGTGCAAACATCCACACTGGAACGCACTGGTCTGGAAAGCCCTCTTGCTTCTCCTGGCCAAGCACCACCAGCCCACTTTTCCTAATTAGGCTCCGGAGGATGTCCATGTCCCGAGTCACACTGCTGTCAGAAAGATCGAAGATACAGCCCTCCCGTGCTACATTGTCCTTCAGTATGATGACACCATTTTCTTTCAGTCCATCTCGGCACCGGGAAAGAAATGCAAGAAGGTCCTTATCAGTCAGGTACCCTACAGATAGAGCCAAGTTGGTGGGGGAATAGGAGGAGACAGTGAGGAGGGAGGCAGTTAAGTAGGATAAAACACAAAGCTGAAAACCAGGAAATGACTATTTGTACCCTTAGTAACAAATTTTGTAATTGCTTGAATTAAGTCATAAGAATCTTTGAAAATTTACATAAAATGATACCTATCCTCTTTTAGGTGATTTAATTCCTTGTCTTAAAGAAAGACATCATACTACTTGGACCATCTACCTTATAGAACCAAGATACTGCTGTCCATTCCAATCTTTCCAAGTCCATGGACAACCCAGCTCCATTATCACTTTGGTGGTGTGCATGCACACACATCAAAATACAATTCACTGCTGTTTCATTTCCTACAGATTTAAATCTGAAAAGGTTTAGTTCTGCTAATAAATGAGAACTAAACACATTAATCCAAAGGCACTTTGTCCATCACTAATGGTGGCAATTGTCAGAGAATGTTAAGGGAGAAATATGGGGGATCAGAGTTACTGGGAATTCTCATGACAACTAGAGCCCTTGTGTCTTTATTATCTCTAGGAGTCATCTCCCTACCTGAGGAGTGGGGAAGGGCAGAGGCAAGATCATGCAAGACTGACCAGAAACCCACTGAATCCAGATGACATCATATCTCCCGAAGGGGGGTGTGAATTCCTGCAAGCTGTAACAGTGATAGCTTTCAACTTTTTCCTCTTTAACCTGCAGGTAGCTCTGGGCTTCAAGGAGGAAAGATTCCATCATGTCCACCAGTTCCACGCTGTTGAAAACAGGCAATAAGACGTGCTTGCTGACCCTTCCTATCCCAGAACCGCAGTCCAAGGCGCAGCCAGTTCCCGCTCTCCCTGGCCCCTGTAGAAAGATACCTTGTGGGCCACTTCAAATATGGCGACTCACCCTGTGTCTGCTACACTACAATTACATTTGACAATTACAATAAGAAATTTACTTCAGTGTACAGTTCAATGAGATTGTAAATATATATATATATATGCTAAGTACTCACTGCCACAATCAAGATATAAAATACTTAATGACCCTTTCCAAAAAATAGCCAGGTATTTTTAGCTCTGTTTTTACATTTTCCATATATAGGTCCTTAATAAGAATTACAAACTAGTATTTTAAAAAACAATACTCCAGGTTGATAGCCCTATAAGATGCCATGATTTGGGTTAAGTCAGAACTAGGTAGGCATGTACCATATGTTACTAATTTGTAACAAGGAGGAAAAAGCCAAGAAGTATCTTGATAAGTTTTTTAATTAATTTAAAAATTCATTTCATGAAACCATTTCTGGTCATATTAAGATGGTTGAAATTTTATTTCCTTTAAACTGGATTTTGGGGCTCAGAATTAGGTACCCCTCTTTTGTGGATGGTAAATCTGGGGACCTGAACTGAGAAATGTTCACTGTTCCATTCTCTGGCCAGAATTTTATTTCAAATCCCATCCTGATGGCACATGTGTTCATGTGGATGCAGGGGAGTTTCTGCAGCATCTTTTTCTCTTTTAATGCTATAAAATATTCCTTTGCTTTTATGCTTGAAGCTACACAATCACTGAAAAGCATTTTTTTTTTCAGTAAGTCTGTGCATTAAATTAACAGGGAATAAGGGTCTGAAGAAGTGGTGGGGAATAAGGATAAATTACCCGATGTAAACTTTCTCAAACTTGTTTCTGTACGATTAAAAATGGTTTTCTGATTTACGATGGCTAGCTGGTCTAAATTATTTGGTCATAATTGGGATGGCTGCTGAATAAGTTTCGTGCTAGAAATTACAGTAACAGGATACTTGAAATTACCAATCAAGATCTTAAGAAGAAAGCCTACTCTTGATTTCTCAGGAACTAAGGATAAAAAACATTTGGCTAAGGATCAAAGGTAAGTTTGAGCAGAAGGAAACATCAAAAAATCTGCTTTCCACTCCATCCAAAAGGCTTCCCTTATGCTGGAAAGGTACAATGGAGAACAAAAAGTGAAGCAATTACAGTTTCTTTTCAAATAGAATGAGGGCCATGTTAAGTGAGTGTTTATATGCAGCCTGCTCTTTACATTCACAATAATTACAATAATCAAAACCTCCATGAGATGATGCTGATTACCCCACTCTGGAGGTCAGAAACCCAAGTTTCTAATATTACACAGCTAATAGCAGAACTAGAATTTGAACAGGAACTATTTGAATCCAAAACTAGTTCTATATTAGGAATGCTACTTAAAAAGTGACAAGTCTGATTCCCTTGGTAGTGTCTAATATGTTTCTAAATAATACAAAGATTTGTTCAGACTCAACAGGAAAGGGATTTATGATTGAGTAGTGACTTCTGCCTTGAGTATAGCAAGGGAAGTAGTAGTCCTTTACCAGAAGCTTGTCATTTCTGCTTACATGGCGGTGCCCCCTTATTCAAGTATGCAATGTAAACTTAACTAATTCAGGCAAAAACTTGCAAAACGGCACAAAAGCCAATATCTCCTAAGTAAATTCATAAATATAAAAGAAGAAAGCAGAAGAAAGGTGAAATTAATTTAAGCTACCAGAAAGTACTTCAGTAGACATTTGTATACTCAATGAAGAATTCTCATTTAAAATGTTTCTTGTAACAACTTGGCCATGAGTATCTCTGTGAGTCATGTTGCTTCCATTAGTGTAGCAAGTGGTTTTAGAAGCAGAGTCATGTTAAGAGACCCCACTATCAGTGCCAGAGGATTTTAAGATGATACTAACAGCTGAAATCTTTTTTCCCCTTCAATGAAAAGATAACTACAAAGCTGCTACGGTGAGGCAGAAATGTGCCCCCTCAGCCATCCCATCACCTCCAAGGAAGCCTTTAAAAGCCCTCACATCTTTAAATCACTAATGTTTAATTCCCCTGCATTTTGGCACAAAGAAACAAAGGACCAGGAAGTTGAAATGTTTGAACTAGAATTCTCTTGAAAGATTCTCACCCTCTAAAACTGTATATATCTCTGCCAAGTTCTCATTTAAGATCATAAGATGGCTGTGTAATAAAAATGTAATTTAAAGGAAAAAAAAAGATTCTCAACCTCAAAATAGTATCTCTCACCAACTGATATGCATGATAATTGGTGTCAAACTATTATTGAAACTTGTTATTTATAAACAGACCAAAGATTTCTTCCACTAGAACACTACGAACCTCCAGCCTCTCACCACCATTGTCTACTTTTGATTCCATCTCATCCAACATGGTTGGCACTACCTCCCATCCTGCACTGCTGTTCTTTCTGTATGTCACTCACACACAGCTCCTCAGAGAAGAGATATTTAAAGAATGAGCTCAGGATCTGCTCTCAAACTCTTGGACACCGTGTCTGCAAAAGCTGGGCTGGTATTGAAATCTGATCTGTTTGCATATTGTGTAACTATAACTACATACATGTGATTTCAAAACAGGAAGTGTTTTTATTTTAATTCATTTTTCTGTCTTCAAATTTATGGATCCATGCAAAATAATAAAACATTATAATGAATTTCATTTCGTTTTGACTTCGTCTAAATATTTTGTTTTCATGACACTATTTTAAGCTCATTTAGTCAAGTTAAAAACTAAGATGAAAGCACTTCATGCCACTATACAAAAGCCATAAGCTATAACCTGCTGGATCTAAATGTTTCAGGCATCCAATCTTAGAAACAGCAAAAAATAAACACCATCAAATACCAATTCCTTTTGATTAATTGGTACTTTTCTCCTCTAGAAATCTAAAATGCTGACTTGTAACTCACTCTATATCCCGGGATAGCCTCAGACTCTCGGCGATCTTTCTACCTCAGCCTTCAAATGTTGGGATTTTTAGACATGAGCCAGCACAACCAGCTCATTTGTATATTTGCTAAAGCAAATACTTGTGCAGTTAGATTAAATAGCTTTCCCACTGCCCCACATCACTAAGTGTTGAAAGGAAAGCAAAACTTTAAATTAAACTATCTGCCTTTTCCCAGTTGACATAAGAATAAATCATGTCAGATACTCATATTCCCCAACTCCTTGCTAGACCTAGATACTAATTTAGCAGATGATTAAGGTCAAAGCACTAAAATATCATTCCTTTAGAAAGCCCATGTTTATACTTAGCTCAAGGTCATAGCTTTACAATGAGCCTTGTCTACTCAGAAGGACTCTTATCCATGTTTGAAATGAGGAGCCTGCCTCCTTTCCAACATAAATATGAAAAAACAAGACTCTTTCCTTTCCTGAGTCCGTGGGCGTGCTCCTGGCTCTGTCTGCCCAGCATCCCTGTGGTCAGCTTGGCATTCCACACACAGTGACAAGACAGCTGGATTACTAACTAAGCTTCTGAAATGCTTCAGGATCAAAGTCGACCTCACCACCAGGCAAGCAGGAGGGATGGCTTGAGCCAGGATGGAGGAGAGTTGAGGTCTATGGTCATGAGGGAGAAAGAAAAATAACAAGCATGGATTTTTCTGTTGTGTGAGACAAATGGAAAAAATATGTCCTGGTTAAGAGCAAAGAATCTGGTATAAGACAGACCTGGCCAGGCTTACATGTCAGTCTGCCTCTTGCCAGTGAGCAACCTTGACAACTTATTTAACTGCTCTAAGGTTCAGTTTCAAAAACTTTTTCTAAAAAAAAGCTGCTAATACTACTTACCTTTAAGAATTGTTAAAAATAAATAAGGTACTGGCTCCTAAAACATTTTGCAGAATGACTGACCATCTCAGAATGGGCTTTCCATGAAGTCAGCCCCTGACACTGATTTAGAAATACTCTTGATTAATCTGACTTTTGTACACCCATGGCCATCATCTCTACTCTTTTCAGTCCTTTATATCTACAACTTACGTCAGACTGACATTACACCCTGGTAGATATCCCATCCCGACCACATTTCTTGATTGTTAGGCTTGAGACTCTGGTACTGGGTGCTCCAGTGAGGTTGGGCATAATAAAATTTCACCTCAACACCAGAAATAGTCTTCATACTGTATTTCTGAATTGACAGCTTACCTCTCCAGCTGAATAATAATAATGCATTCCTTGTCTAAATAAAATGGGACCCAATTTTTAATCAATAGCTTTGTAATTATGAAAGAACCCTTGTTTGCACACACGTTTTACCTTGAATAAGGACAACAGTGGCTTCTTTGTGTGTGTTGATTATTCTAGCAACTAAATGCAGTTCCTTAAAATGTCATGAATATATTATAAAGCATCTTGTTATTGTTAGTAGTATCTAAGGTTAGATTGATTGTATACTCATTTTGTGTACTAAAGTACCTAACATGTATTGTCTTATATGATCTTCATATTCTTCTATGTGTCATTGCCTAGTCACAGATAAGAAAACTAAGGCTAAATACATTTAATTAGCATGCCCAATTATTACTTATATATTAGGTACAAGAACCATGATGGTTTTAAAACCTAAGATTTGGACTCCTATATTTTACTTTCCTGTCTCTGTATGACCTGGAATCAGAGGTTCACCCAAAACCTAAACAATCAATGGATCATACTCTTTCAAGTCAAAACCTGAGCTATAAAAAATTAAAATTAAAGTAATTTTTTAAACTTGAGCTATGTACATCAAAAGAAATTCTATTTATCCCCATTTTAAAAATAATTTTATTTATTTATTTATTTACAAGCAGAGAGAAATAGAGGAGAGTCAATCAGAAAGAACAGGCACACCAGAGCCTCCAACCACTGCAAAAGAACAGCAGAAACATGTGCTACCCTAAGTACTAGGCTTTATGTGGGTACTGGGAATCAAACTCAGGTATCAGGCTCTTCAGGCAACCACCTTAACTGCTGACCCATCTCTCCAGCCCTTATGCCTATTTTTAAAGCAAACATAATCATGCATTTTCTACTACATCTAATATTTTAATGGAGCATCAATAAATCAACTCATGATCCCAACAGGCATTTCTCAGCAATCTCTAGGTGTTGGTTATTTCTCATTGAGACTCAAAAAAAGATATCTTCTCCATCCCAAAGTAGTAATATCAATACTGCTAGTTCACTTTTCCTTGAAGCGTGTAAGATTAACTGGTGCTATGAGAGACACAAGCCAAGTGAGGTAAGCCAGGGCTTTGATGAGGCCCATCTTCCCGAGCATCTTAAAATGGGCTGTCAGGCTGAGCTCAGCTGAGCCAAATGACTTTGACACAAGTGACAACACAGAAGAACGTGAGCTCAGTGCTTGCAAGGACACCACCCTCTTCTGAAGCTTCAGGTAATAACTCACCCCAACAAACTTCCTAAGAAATTCACGAGAGGCCTGGATGTCTGGGTTGGAGAGTTCAATGAAATTTCCCATCATGCCTTCTTCGGTGGCTGGTACTTCTTGGTAGAAAAGTTTGGCTCTGGCATAGAACTGCATCTCACCATCGATGACTTGACTTGTTAAAGCATATAATTTTACTGCAAATAAAATAATATTAAGGTTATTAGTATTTATAAGACAGAACAAGCTCAACCTTGTCATGTAGTGAATTTCTCCTGAAAATTCCATAAATTTGTGCTGTGAAGGAAAAAGCACTAGCTTGAAATAAAAAAAATCCATTCTTGAGTTCAGGCTCAGTGGCTTGCACACTATAAAACATTGAGAAAACTTTAAACTCTGTGATTTTTCAAGGTTCTATCTATAAAACAGTCATGCGGCATTTTCATAAATGAATAATCCTAGTTTAAGAAACATGGCAGTGATGTATCAAAAAAAAAAAAACCACCTAATGGTGTTTGCCACAGTGGAATAAATTATCATGTTGTTTCATGGTGAGTTTCATTTCTGAGTTCCAAGTGTTTTACAGCAATTTTCTCATTGATCCTTGATTATCATCCAAGGTAGGAGGAGTCTATTTTCCACTTCTTTTTAAAACAGCACATACATATATGAATATGTCTCTCTAACTGCAGTACAGACATACACTTCAGCTCCATCTTCTGAAAAGAAAATAATGAAAAGTAACATTTCTTGAGCAGCTAGTCAGTACGAAGAGTAGTAGGTGCAATTTACATATGCCATATCAATTTAGAATTTCAGAAAACATGTGAGATGTTATTGTAAGACATTTATTTCTAGAAAAGCATGTGTTCCAACTTCTGACTGGTGAAGAGAGTTTAAATATGCTTTGTAAATCATAGTTCACTCATGCACATATAAAATATTTTCATTGAAGAACTTTATGAAGAAATGATAGAAAGGGGAACACTGAGATGAAAGATGAAAGGCTGAACATCAGGGTTTACCTCCATTCCCTCTAAACCTCCTAAGAATTCTTGTCATAAAGTAAACCCTTGACCATGAAGAAAAAAATTAAGGGGAACACTGATGGACCCATGATTTCAACAAATATCTGGAAGACAAAAAGCACATAAAAACTAATCAATGCACAAACTAAAATAAATGTGGAGGAAGATACATTACAGAGTTATAGACAACAGGTGATAATTGTAAGGTGAAGAATGAAAGGCAAAACTAACACAATAAATAAATAAATAAATAAATAAATAAATAAATAAATAAATAAATAAATAAATGCTAATAAAATGTCTGTCCAGAGCCAGGGAGATGACCCAGAACATAAAAGTAACTGCAGCAAAAGCACGAAGACCTCAAGTCGAAGGATCAAGATCAAGCACGAAGTTTGATCCCTAAAGCCCACACATAAAGTGAAGAGTTGTCACATACACCTGTAACCCTGGTGCTGAGGAGGATGGACACAAAAGATCACAGGGGCTTGCTTGACATCCAATCTAACTAAAAGATAGTGATCCTTAAGTTCACTGAGAGATTGTCTCAAAGAACTAAGGTAGAAGATTTATAGAGGAGGAACCCTCTTCTGGCCTCTACAATATGTGTACAATGCATGCATGTCTGCACACACATGTGCATATATAAATCACATACATCACACACCAAAAAGAAGCTTGTCCACAGACCCACCAGTGAGAGGACAAGTATGCCCTCTGGAAAGCAACAAGAAACGCAGCTGCAACTGTAGAGAAATTTGTCTCTTCTCAATAATAATAATGGTTGAAGGGCTTATAGAAATGACTCACTAGACAAAGCTCTTGTCACATTCTTTTTGTAAGGACCAGAGTTCAGACCCCCAGAACCTACATAAATGCCCAGTGTGTTTGTGTGTGTCTGTAATCCCTGAGTTTGGAGGAGGACAGAGGAGTCCCAGGGTGCTAGCTAGGGTAGATGAATCCACAGACTGTAAGTTTAAGTGAGAGACTCTGCCTCCGTAAGTAAAGTAGAGAGTGATTAAGAAAGACACACAACATCATCATGCACACAAGTACATGCACACCCACACACCACATGAGAGCATGCATACACACACATAACACACCAATATAACACATAATAAAATAAACAATAAAGAATTTCTCTGAAAGAACTAGCACCAGCACTGAGATACCAGATTCTACTCATTTAGTAGTCAGAAAAGCCTATGTGCCTCCCATGATCACACACATCAGAGTCTAAAGAGGTCTTCCTGCACACATGCAGGTTTCTGTAATCCTTCTAGCCAGGGGAACAGAGGCAACCTAAAATCATTTACCTTGTCCTTTATTCCTAAATGTGGATAAGCAATGATCTCCAAATTCATGAGAGTAAAATATCAGCCTGAAAGAAAAAGATTGAAATAAATAATCAAAACTGACCCCAAAGAAAATAGAAAATAACTCAAGAAATGGATAAGAATTTAATCTAAAGAAAACCAAATAGTCTTATATCCTTAAAGATTCATAAGAATCGGCACATCTATCAAAGATAAGATCTTACGACAATGATGATTTAAAAATGAACAAGGAATTCTTTGATGTTAAATTATCAAAAACTTTGAAATATAACACAAAGTAAATTTACAAGACAAACAAAAAGATAGAAACAGAAAACATAAGTTAAAAGAATAGACCTATAACGTCTTAATCTAGAATGCCAAACATCAAACCAATTAAAAAAACCAATAAAGAGGAGGGAAGAAAATTATTAAAGAAATAATAGAAAAATATCCTGGTGCTAAAAGAGATGATAAGATCCAACAAGAATATGGATTATTTTTAAAACCTAAATTTATACATATCACTAAGAAATTTCAAAATATAGTAAGTAAAAGACTCTAATGTTATTTTGAAGAGAAAAAGATCACCTTTTAGAAAATAAAAATATAACACTCAGTTACTTGAATTTTAGATTAGCGATGAATAATTCTTAATATAAGTATGCCTATAATATTTCACAATCCACAGGACTTACCTATACTAAAATTATTTGTTGCTTATGATAAATTCAATTTTACTCAGAAATGTATATATTATTTGGTAACACTATATTAAAAGAAGTAAAATTTAATCAGCAATACTGGACAGCAATGGTGGAGCAGCCCAAGTACCCTAAGGAAAACCACTTCGAAGCTAGATTTAACACTCAGTGAACTGTGAGAGTATCTGCCTCCCATTGATTCCCTCTTGGAAAATTTCTGGAAGCTGTATATTTCAGTCCAAGGAGGATTAGAAAGATGCTGTAATTAATCCAGAATCCCAGTGAAAAGGAATCCCCACATGACAACTATTTATCAAATCTAGAGCAAAACCATTTCATATTATAAGAGAAAACATAAGAGATATTCAGCCAAGAAAAAAAATAAGACATTAGTAATTGTCTTAAATGTATGTTTTTATTCACAGTCAATAAATAGAAAATATGGTTGAAAGCCTCTAGGCAAAATATACAAGGACTCAGACATATTATGATTATAGGATGAAGCAAGCCAAAATGTGGCACAGAGAGAATTTAAGAAAAAAAAATCTTATTTAGCCTTGACTAAGAAAATTTTCTTTTAGATAACCCTAGGATTGGATATAGAACTAGGGTATTGCTTGCCTCTAAATTCATTAACTCTATACTCCCAAATGTCTATCCTAAAAGCTAAAAATGCAATAGGTATCACACAGGACTATGACTGTGTTTCCTACATGGAGTGGCATCAGCATATTCCAACTTGTAAACACTGGAGGCTATGTTTGGGACCCTGAATGATCATGAATTTGCTGAAAGGGTTACAAGAATCAGTTTCCACATTCATCAATGTCTAGAGAATAAACAATGTGTATCCTTTATCCCCCCTAGCTTAACTACTGTGCATGTTAGTTTTTAAGTGCAAATATTTTTAAACTGTTAGTAAATATACAGTAGCTTTTACGTTTTTATTCACAAATTGGCTGATGAGTAAGACAATATAAAGTTGAAAGTAGACTCCTTATGTTCAAAAATAGTAGGAATCTAGACCCAGTAAGAACACCAAGGAGGAACCCCAGTGGGTAGGGGACAGAGAGGAGGGAAACAGAGACACCTGAACAAGATTTGCTCATATAATGTATATACTTATTCATAATAAAGATATTAAAAAATAGTAGGGATCATAGACTATACTAATCCCCACTTTCTAGGACTTGGTTTAGTGTTGTATAAACAGCAAGTGGCTTAGAAAATATATGTGAATTCAAAAGGGATTATGAAATTCAGGCATGACCATCCGAACAATATGCTTGTTCCAAATTCTTCTGGATCCTTCCAAAACTCAGGCTAGAAAATTATGGTGCAGATTCCTGGGGTTGGATGCTCTTCTGGGATCAGCATATTCTACAGCAAGTGGTCAGTGTCCAGTCAAATCAACAAACCCACACACATCACCCCTACTTAGGTCAACAGGTGGGTAAGAGCCATTAAAACCCTGAATCTAGAAATGAGAATGGTCCATCAGGCAGCAACCTCAGGAGAACAGGTGAATGCCAAGTGCAAGTGGTGTTGGCTTGAATAGGTGGGATTTTAAGGTTACAGGCTTGAGTTCTCACTTTCACCTAATTAACAAAGGTACTTACCTAAGAAAGATATATGGCATGTCATGGCCAACCTGTTAACTTACTCTTTGTGTGACTCCTAATGTGTATGCTGACCTAGATCAGGCAATCAGTCCTCAGCCCATGCCTTCCTGCCACAGAATTTCATGTAGTGGCATACTGTCATAGAATTGCAATGTCCCTGTGAAACTTTCACTAGTCTAAGACAAAGAACTGGTGATTGTTTAGGTCTTGATATAATATGGTAGTTATTTTATGACCCATATTATGAGCTAAACTCTCCAAGCCCTTCAAACTGTGTGCTTCTCACAAAAAGAAAAAAAGTACAAGTTCATTTGTCCTGAAAGAGAAAAAAATAGATTTTGTGAACTTTCTGGAAACATCCAAGAGAATATACAGCAAGTGTCGCTTCAGCATGATTTACTTATTAAGCACCAATAAAAACAAAAAGAAAGCTTTTGGGGGGGTAGCCAAAAGAGAAGAAAGCACTCTCACAGTACAGATTAAAGCTTCTTAGACCTTGTGTCATGAAACCATATGGGATCATATAACTGAATATAAGAAGCACAAAAACATTGTCAACAGAAAAAGATTTCTGAGCATACAACAATCAAAAATTAATTCAAAATCACCACCATAATGTATCTGAGGTGTTTCTGGTGGTGTTTGTCCATGTTCCATCATGTAACGTCACTGAAGCCTTCGTTCTGAATACACGATATTCACAAGTCACTGTGCACATCATCACACCATGCGATGCCAACAAGTGCTGCCCCCAAATCTCAGCTCAGTTGAGAATAGTGTTCGTAAGAATTACATTGCTTTCTAAATTTTTTCCTTCTCTACTTGCACATATGTGGGGAAGGTTATGTGTGTGTGTGTGTGTGTGTGTGTGTGTGTAAATCAGTGCACCAAAGTCTCTTGCTAGTGCAAAGGAATGCCTGGGAATTGAACTAGGACCAGCAGGCTTTGCAAGCAAGTGCCTTTAACTGCTGAGCCATTTCTCCAGCTTTTGCACTGCTTTTAATTATATACATAAGGCTGCCTGCTCTTGTAGAAGCACAGTAATTTAGTTATAGAAAAAAATGACATTTACTATTTTTTCAATCAACTGAAAATTTTTGAAGATGTCCAGTATTTTCAAATATTTAGCCAATATTTAATTATTTATGTAAAATTAACAAGCATACCCATCTCATTAGAGTGCATGTTTGCCTTCACTTTCAATATCATGTGTATACAAAAGAATATCTTTAAATGAATTTCCCTATGATATAGTATCACTAAATGCTTGATTTGTAGATACCTATACATGGGTTGTGTAAAAATTTTTCAGGTGACAAGGAATTGCAACATGGAAAAGTTTAAGAAGTTCTGGTTCAGAATACCATCAGGATAAAATGGAGAATTTTCACATGTCCATTTAGATTTTTTTGTACATAAATGAAAATTCCCTTGATAAACTTAGTTCTCAGCTTCTGAATCTCAAATGCAAAAAAGGAATTTACTTTAAAGTTTTATGTGTTTACTGTTTTCTAAAATATCTTATGAAAATTTTGAGAGAAACAATAGTAACAAAATCTTAATATAGACCTGAAAGGAGATATTGACCCAATGTTGGAGAGAAAGGCAAAGCATCAAGGCACTATTTCTCTAGATTACAATAAATTGAAAACTCTTGTTTGTGTGTGTGTGTTGTACACATATGTGTGCATCTTTATGTAACTGTGTAAGTATACATACACATATATGTACAAAGGAATAGAGGACAGAGACAACCTTGGGTTCATCTTCAGGTTCCATCCACCTTTTTAAAAGATAATTGATCTGAAAACTTGCCAAATAAGCTAGACTGGCAGGCCAGGGAACCTCAGAACCACCAACACCCCTATCTCTGCCTCCCAGCACTGGGATTGCAAGCAGGCACCACCACAGCCAGCTTTTTAAGTTAATTTACTTGGTTATAGGGATTGAATTTAGGTCCTCAGATTTATAATCTCCCCAACCCAAAATGAAGACTTTCTAGCACATGGGAAATTTTACTAGTGCTCATTTTTGCTAAGGAATTTCCTTTCTTTTTTTATATATGGGTGGACATAGCTATTTTATCTTCATTCAGAAAAAGACCTGTTTGACTGAAAATTGATCTGGGTTTCTAGAGGAAATATAGGTTAGATTTAAATAGTATTTTTGAAATTGTCTGAAATAGAGACTATTTAATCAGCTTAGCCTAATTAGGAGATGTTCTTATAAATATGACCTTCCATGAAAAAGATGAACAAGTGAGCACACCCCACCTGACTATTAAGGTGGTACTGGTAAAAATGGAAGAGAGGAAGGAAGGAAGGAAGGAAGGAAGGAAGGAAGGAAGGAAGGAAGGAAGGAAGGAAGGAAGGAAGGAAGGAAGGAAGGAAGGAAGGAAGGAAGATAATTGTATTTAATAGTAACACTTCTGTACATTTGCTTTCCAGGTCTGAAACTTTTAGTTCTGTGACTGTATTCCCATGTCAAGCAGAGAGAGAGGGGGGGGGTTTTGGATCTCTTTCCTACATTTTCTTCATAACCTCAACCATTACAATTACACTAAAGTCACAGTAGGCTCTCTATGAATGTTCATTGAGCAAACAATTTTTATTCTTTGAATAGCATGTGAACTCAACAAAGTGGAGAGTGTTTATATATGAAAGCTAATATCAGCACATGCAAGTTATACATTTGGTACAGTTTATAAAATCTGCCCTCCTAATTACATATGTCCAAATAATAAAAAAAATTAACTATAATATATAAACCATGCCAGGAAATACAAAATATTTATATCAAATTTGTCAAGGTCAAGTAACAAGTGAAGACATAAATGAGATTTGATCCTCGGTATATTTAAATACAAACTAATTGTTCATCCATCTTACATTCTGGACCTGAAATATGTATCTGCTAAATAAGAAAGGAATTTATCTTTTCTTCATTTATTTAAAGAGAAAGATGACCATGTCAACTTTGCACAATGAATTTTGTGGCAATGCAAGCAAGCCACAAGGATGAAATCCATTTGAAAAATACTAGTAGATGAATGGTGAGTTTTTGGAAGTACCAAGTACTTTACAGGAATGTTTATTCATTCATTCATTTGTTTGTAAGCAGAGAGAGACGGAGTCAGAGAAAATAGGCATGCCAGGGCCTTTTCCACTGCAAATAAACTCCAGGTGTGCAGTCCACTTTGTGCATCTGGCTTTATGTGCATCCTGGGGAATTGAACCCAGGCTGTCAGGTTTTGCAAGTAAAAGTGAATCACTGAGCCATCTCTCCAGCCCCAGAAATGTTTTTATTCACTGTCTGTTAACTGACTGATGTTAAATGGAAGTCAATCTTCTGATTTTTTTCCCCAAAGACTGATGCTTCTAGAAATGGGTTAATTGAGAAAGGTTACTAATATTTAGCAAGTACTTCCTGTGTGCCAGGTATTATTCTGGGTATTTTCATATGACCTGTTCACATTATCTCTCTTAATCCTAGAAAATTGATTTTTAGGCTTCTACAAGACAGGGCCTATAATAATCACTTTATAGATGAGTAATGAGAGAATCAGGAAGACAGTAGCTTGCTCAGTATCACCTAGAAAACAAGAATTGCAGTTAGTCATAAGACAATCCCATTCAAGTATAAAGCTTTGGGTTGCTAAGTCAACCAGAACCATTTCTAAGTAACAACACCCAGGAGTAAAGAGTCTTTGACAAAACAATTAACAGATAGTTTGTTGACTTCTTTACATTGAGAATTGTACAGACTTACAGAATTAATGGTAGTTAACCTATGTGAAAATCGTGGCTTGGGCCAGGTACAGGTCCCTTTAAGTACTAATAAACAAATTAGAGATTCACACTGCCTGTTTACCCATTCTTTCTGTTTGATCCCAAACAGCCACCTTGGAAAATATTTTAGCTCTACGGCTCCAAATGAACTCTGCGCTGGTGAAACTAAATCATATAAACCTACACATTGGCCTACCTACCTTGATCTTCACAGAAAGCTAAGGCTCCTCTTAGGCCATGCTTTCTATTCCTACTAAATTAAAAAATATATATGTGTGTGGAAACCCTGCATTAGCCAAGTTTCCATTCGCTTTGCCAGGCAGGAGGATATAATGACTTAAGAAGAGTCAAGAATGAGAAGGCCTGGGTTCTAATCCTGATCGCATATTACCACAAGACTTCGCAAGTCATTTAACTCTTGTGTGCATCCGTTCCACAAATACAAGATGGAGAAAATAATGGAATATCTTGAGGATGAACAGAGGTGAAAGTGTAAAACATTAATACAGTGATAAGGTTATTTCTTTTATTCCTGAAAAATCTGTTATGGTAAAACAGCATTGCTAAATCTTCCATTGCAGACATTAGGTGTATATAACCCTGCTGTTCCATAAAACTCGGGAGCTAGTCAACAAACCTTTCTATGACCAAATGTCACTACACAGTGTGCTGGAGAGAGACTGACAGCCCAACACAGGCAGTTTGAGGAAGGAAGGAAAGACGGAATCAAAGAGACTACTTAGCCACAGATCTTTCTATAATTACCCCCAAACAACTAACTCTCTGTGAAGAGGAATTCCCCAAGTTTTTTTGAAAGAAGGGCTTTATTTTCATTTTTATGAAGTCTTGAATTCATCACAGGCAGGGGAAGCTTAAACTCTAAAACACCTCAGTGAGGCTGGGAGGGAGCATCTCTGCTGGTAAGTTTTATTTCAGCTCTAAAACCATAATATCCGCTGCAGCCTGAAAATGCTCACATACTGAATTAAGTTTATTGTCCTTGGTAATTCCTGTTCTTAAAAAATGCTAAATAGTGACTTTAGAAGAGGTCTGGCTCAGAGGAAGGAAGGGAAAAAACTAACCCTTATTGAAAACTGATGACTTTTATAGGTAAACTGCATTTAATCCTTCAAACACCCCTGCTGCACTTCTGAGGAAAATAATGCTCAGAGCCTTCAGTAATTTACAGAGTTCAATTTGTTCATAGTGTAAGACAGTACTACTTGAATAATAATAATTCCATAAATGCATCTTTCATTGAATATAATTGGATTGACCTGAAAGAAGTGTCTTATGTATCCATCTCTAAAAAGCAATTTTTTTTCTCATGGCAGAAACACTTAATAGCCAATTATGTATCTGTTCTTTTCACATTGCTTATAATCTTATATTTCTATGAAATTAACTCTAAGCAGATGTACTATATGTTATTTGGAGCTAGAGCATTTAAAGTTAGTAGACAAGCTTTTAGCTGCTCTTTTCCTTTGCCTTGGTGACTAGTGACAGCTAGGTGATAGATCCCAACACACTGTGTAGAATGTTGCTTTTTCACCAAAATAATGCATATTGAATATGATGTAGTAACAACAGAGGTATTTGTGCAGCCATTAATATTTCAGTGCTCACTGTTATTATAGCATGACTTAGCTCATACCAACTAATTAA
The DNA here is from genome assembly GCA_004024765.1 of Zapus hudsonius. Taxonomy (NCBI): domain Eukaryota; kingdom Metazoa; phylum Chordata; class Mammalia; order Rodentia; family Dipodidae; genus Zapus; species Zapus hudsonius. Next base: position 45,377 of record PVHP010005488.1, read on the forward strand.
TCCTCAATTTATGTCATTAAGCTGGTATTGTGGATGGAGCTACCTTAGTGATTCTCAGGAGAAACTAAGACCCAGGCTGACTTATTAGGGAAGAGGAAATAAACAGTCTTTACTTATGGAAAACTGATCCTAAGTAAGCAAAATAAAATAATTTTGGCTTAGAGTATAGGAGTAGTATTCAAATTGTACCTCTAAGTGCTACAGATGCCTCTGAAGCTTGGGTGGGATAAGGATGAGAAAGACACAGATTCTAATCCTGACCAGAAATATTTCACTTTTTTCTTTGCTTTACTTTGGCTTCCATGGAACACTTTGTCTAAAGCAAGTTTTGTTCTTCTTTGCTTGTTTGCAAATTAAGCCCAGTGTAGTGGTATATGCCTTTAATCCCAGCAGAGTTCAAGGTCATCCTGAGAATATATAGTGAATTCCAGGTCAGCCTGGGTTAGATAGAGATCCCACCTTGAAACCGCCCCCCAAAAAAGGAAAAAAAAACAGAAAGAAAGATTACAAATCAATAGTAAACCATCAGCACATTCATAAAGGAGAAAAAGATAAAATCAAATCACTATAAAATCAAAATTATTATATTAGATTTAAAATTATACTCTAGTCTGCTTGTCCCAATTTGATTTTCAGAAGAGATGGTTTTATCCTTAACTCATCTCTAGTGACTTTCAGGAATGAGATCTTCTTTCTAGTAATCAGTTTGAAAGCTTGGCAGTCACTTGCCCACGAGTGAATCTCTTCTCAGTAGTTGTAATCAATAGCTTTCTCTAGTCTAAACCTTAACATTGCTAGCAACAGCTCTTATTAAAGTATAACCCAAAGACTGTCTCCTGAAAAACAGTGCTTTGTCAATGAATGAACCCACCTGGATGTTATCCCCCAACCATTGAGCTGATCTCATTTTCCACCTGAATATAAAGGAGGCGTATTATATATCCTATTGAATGGTGTCATGGACTTCAGTTCTTGTTTTGGTATTACTTTACCTAGATTAGATAGAATCATCCCCTTAATTTTCTTTCCTTCATTTGAAAATTTAAAACATAGTTGAAGTGAGGAGATGGAAAAGTGGAAGAAGAAAATAATGATAGTCACATATAGTGTGGCAATGAGAATCAAAGCCATAGATGAGAAAACAGTTCATATAAAAGCTACAATAATGTGAGATGAAAGTATTTATTGGTCTAGAATTAAAGATCCTTTAGAACTGTTTTTAAAATGAAGCTAGGGTGGGCTGTTTATGTCTAGTTTCTTGAATGCAATACAAAGAACTATGTAGCCCTTTCTATAGCTGGAATCTTGGGCTACACCAAGGGCACAATGGGGCTTGCAGGCAACATTAAGCAAACAGACTGGGACCAAAAGACAGTGTCTCTGATTTTGCTGAGAGAAAACATAAGTCAGAGGATGGGGGAGGGGCCTACTTCTCTCTTTAATGATTAGTTGTTTCCCATTCATTGCTATTTAGAGTGCCCTGAAATAACTACCTTTGCAGAATTGAGAAAAGTTGGATCAACAAAACCCATCAGCTTTGCAATATTCTACCGTCCAATTCCCTGAAATCTAAAGGAAATAATAAAAATGGAGATGGACTATGACTCCACATGTTTTTCCTTGTTATCCAAAGACCAAACAAAAATCAGCTTCCTTTATGCTGTCTCAAGATATCTGTGGCCAGAGAGGAACACATACACACCAGGCACATTTAGCAAATATCACATATACTCTCCAAAACTCAAGAAACAGGTTTCTAGAAGCCTAATACATCTGAGAAGCAAATCAGTTGCCTGAGAGTGCATGGACATCCCAAAATAGAGTCGTGCCCTGTCCCTGATACTCCATAAAGAATGCCATTGAAACATTTCCCCACTGACACTGGTCGTAGAATCTTTTTTTAGCTGAAAAGTACTCTTATTCTAACTTCACTTTCTGACATCCCACAACCTCATACAATCCCTTCTCTTTTTGTCCCTTATCTAGTAGCTCTGATCCACTTACCCAGGGGAATTTTTTCCAGCAGGTAGAGATAGCTCTGAAAGAAGTCATTTCGAATGGCTTTATGAAGGATGAAAGACATGCTATGTCGACAAAGTTCATCATCGGTCTTCTGCCAGCGGGATCTAAAGGCAAAATGTGCTCCCAGGTGGGCCATGCTGAAGGGGAACAATAATTATTCCTGCAGAGAAAGGGAGCTTGTCTGGCTGTTTCTTTGAATTAGTCTTCTCTTCCTCAAAGAACTTGACACTGTCATTTTAAACCAGTCCCCTGTCCATCTATATCAGGAGAGGCTGTCATGGGGTGTAGGGGGAAGGGCAGCAGACATGGGGAGGTCAGGCTCTTGGCATATCCAGCCAATGTCTGATTGCTTGTGCGACACCACTCCAAGCCAGCAGGTGCTAAAAGTCAAGATGGAAACAGGCTGAGTGAGATCCTGCTTCATCCAGGACAAAGCACGCTTCACGGCTGCTTCAGAAGGCTCAAGCACAGCCTGCTAACACCCTGAATACTTGCTTTAATTTGATTCTGAAATTGGAAGAGCCCAATTTCCATTTCAAAGAGTTGTGAATATTTTGCAGGAGATCCTGTTCCCTGATTTCCATCGCTGTTGGAACACTGAATCCTCAAGTTACAAGGACCCTTCAAAGTCATCTTAGCCACTCACATTCCTTTCATCAGTACAATTTCTCCCAAATCGTTTCATAGAGATGGATATGTGTTTCCCATTTTTAAAGCTCTTTAAGAGAGGCAATTACTTAAAACCTGTTTTGATGTTAAATACCCTTCTCTATCAGCAAGCTCTTTCCCCTATAGCTTGCTCTAAACAATGCCTGATTATGTAAGCCTGTTTATTCCTTTCTACTTGTTGTGGATACGATTTTGCTCCTAAGTATGTTTGTGTTTTGTACTGAGTATCTTCTGATGGTCCCTTCATCTCCACTCACCACTCTTCCCATGTTACTATGTGTTCTGAAGGGTGAACCACATCAATGAGCTTCATTATTCTCTGGCTTCTAATTGGGTTCAGTCAATAGATAGGACAAGAGTGAAGTCAAGGTATTTATCTGCCTGACACCTTCCATATGGAGATGCCATAGATTGACTATTCTCAGGCAAATATCTTCTCTTTCTTCTGATTATTTCTTCTTTGCTTTACTGCTTGAAATCTAGGGTCATGATATGACAAGCTGTTATAAGCCCCTTACCTTATAATTTATCTATACTTGCCTATATCTTTGTAAATAGTTTCTTGTTAAACCAGCTAAGATTCCCAACTTGTGAGTGGTAACTGTTCCCTACAGGGAGCATAACTACTGTTTTACTCTTCAAGTGTTCCTAACAGGCAAGTGCATATGAACTTCATGCACTATTGGCCCTATCCTTATGTGCACCCACACATCAATGCACACATTTTGATAGCAGCTTCTAAGAGAGCTCCTGTCTTAGACTGTTCAAGAAAACATCACTACAGAATGGGTGGCTTAAAAATAAACATTTATGTCTCACAATTCTGGAGGTTGGGAAGTCCAAGATAAGTTGCTGGCAAATCTTGTGCCTACCAAAGGCTCTCTTCTTGTTTTCAGGTGGACCTCTTCTCATTGTATGCTCACGTGGCAGAGACCAGAGAGTGATCAAGCCTCTGTGTCTCCTTTTAGAAGGGCAGTAATCCCATTCAAAAGGGTTTCACCTCTTCTCCTGATTGCCTCTAAAGGCATCTCTAACTTCCATCACCTTGGGATTAGTATGTCAACATGAGTTTTGATATGATATAAACATTCAGTCTATAATTGTACCCCTTACAAACCCTCTCCTCCTTGCCATTATTCATGCTTTCCTGACCCCTTTTCCTTCAGTGTAGGCTAGATTCTAAAGAGTAATATATGGCAGAAGTGATGGGATGTCACTTTTATCATGAGGTCATAAAAGAACTGTCTTGGGTGTCTTGTATCTCCCTCTTGTGTAATTGCTCTGCACAAAGCTAGCTGTCTATTGTGAGCTCCCCTATAGAGGAGCCCTTATGTCAAGGCACTAAAGTCAAGTAACCCAAGAGAAACTGAATTCATAAGCGAGCTTGGAATAAAACCATTTCCCAATCAGAAGTTTGGTTGCAACCTGATGAAAGCCCATAAACTAGCTAAGCCAGTCCCAGTTTACTATTCCACAGCAATGTGTTTGCTCTTTTTTTTTTTTTTTTTTTTTTTTGGTTTTTTTTTTGAAGTAGGGTCTCACTCTGGCCCAGGCTGACCTGGAATTCACTATGTAGTCTCAGGGTGGCCTTGAACTCATGGTGATCCTCCTACCTCTGCCTCCCGAGTGCTGGGATTAAAGGCGTGCACCACCACACCTAGCTCTTATAAGAATATGAATTTAGGAGCTCATGGCATGATAAAACAATGAATAACAGTTACTCGTGGAATTTTTAAAATATTTTACTATTTTTTTTATGAAAAAGAGGGGAGAGAGCCATAGAGAGAATGGCATACCTGGGCCTCTAACAACTGCAAAGGAACTCCAGATACATGTGTTACCTTGTATATCTGGCTTGACATGAGTACTAGAGAATCAAATCTGAGGCCTCAGGCTTTGCACGGAAGCACCTTAACTGCTGAACCATATCTCCAGCCCCAATCTGTGAGATTGTTTTTTAAAGATATAAAATATAATCAAATCTCCTTAGATTTCTTTTGTTATGATGTTACTGCAAAACGAAGATTCATTTCTCTGAGCCTAATTTATTTTCCTTTATTTTATCAGGTTTCCATATTCCTAATTTCTACTGTCCTGAGCAGAAGGGACAGTCATTCAATTTTATTGGGATTGTCTCTGTACCTGGCTTTAGGACTTAAATATTGTGGCAGTTACCAAATTTCCCTTACTTCTGTTTGCCATCCTGGGTTATTACATCACTCAGACTTGAGTCAATCAATAGTTTGTATTCTTTTGGCTCTGTTTCCATTTGGAAATGAGCTCATACTAGCCTTGATTTTCTGTTATAGCAGCATGGTGCCTTGTCTAATGTAAATACAGTCCTGCCTTCTTCATTTTTACTTAGCAAATTCTTAGGAGGATGGAAACTGAGTAGGTGAGATCCAACCAGAATAAAGAAACTTCAAATGAGATTATTTCATTATGCAAAAAGGAAGGCTGTTTTCTAGAATTAAGCAAACAAAGATGGCTGAGTTCAAATTGGCCAACAATACTTGGAGAAAGCAGAGGACATTGATTTACAATGTGACCGATGTTATGAGAATGCTGCTATATGGCAGAGACCAGCAAGCCAAGAAGTGCTCATCTGTACAATAGTGGCATTCAACCTAGGTAGGTAACCAACAGCTTGCTGATTGGCTAAGAGATCTGTTCAGTGGCAAGGAACCCTTAGCTGGAATTGGGATCCAAGGCAAATTCTTATGGAGACCAAGAACTCAGACTCCAAAAGGAAACCTCTACTAACCAGGGGTCTGCAGAGAGGCTACAGCCATTAGAATCTCACCAAATTAACTTTGATTGTCTTCTTTAACCTTTACTGGTCTCACTCTCCAGTGAAGATTCTGTTTGTATTTTTCAGAAGGCAGAGAGAACCGTGGACAACCCAATTCCACCAAGAGAACCCTGAGATGATGGTTGACACCCAGGCAGGAGATGAACCACTCCTAAGTCATCATCTAGGGCTCAAATGAAACCTTTGAGAAAGTGGTGAGATGAGCAAGAGAGCTACCTCCACAGCAAGTCAGATAACCTATGAAAAGGTAATGGAGAAGACGGACAGAAAGGATACCCAACATAGTCCAAAGCAGAAATCCAGAGACTCAAGATATCAACTGTAAAGCAGACTTACATCTCACCCACCATGACTCAGGGAACTTTGCGGAAGAGTGGCCAGAAAGATTGTAACAGCCATGGTGGGAGAGAATATCCAGAGACATTGCCCCCCTTAACAGCAAGACACACACAAAAAAAATGGCTACTGCTTGCACAATTCATAACTCCCTATCTCATGGACTGGTCCAACAATCCCACTGAGGCGGGTCCACAGTGGGTTGAGGATAGGGAAGAGGGAAATGGGAGTACCATCTCAAGACTTGCTCATACAATGTATCTAATTATTAACAATAAAAAGGTTTAAAACTTTTAAATTAAAGAAAAAATTCATGTCTACCATTTACATGTGAGATAACCTGGACAGATTTCTTAGTCTCTATGAACCTCACTTTCCTCTACTGTAATACAAAGATAATAATCATAATTATATAGGCCCAATATGATGTATAGATAGAATAAGAGATGGGGGATGAATCTGACCAAAATAATTATATACATGTATGAAATGTCAAAAACAACTAAGGAATGTGATCTCAAAAACACCACAGTTGCTTATCAAACAATGTATCTACAATAACTGCTAGCTATTACTATATATTCTAGATACTCAGTATAGCTTATCTGACAATTGATATTGGCAAGTTTCTCAACTTTTACAGAACTAAAATTTCTACTATAAATTGGACATTATTTATATCTGAACAAGAACTATTGAGTGTTCTAAGAGCTCTGCATTTCAGACCTATAATTTCTGAGTGGAGTGAAATACTAGTTTATACAAAATGCATTTGTCAAGTTTAGTTTATCTCTGTGGGTCACATAAGATTCTATGGCTATTTCTCATAGTGTTATAACTTAGACCAGCTTCTGGCTCATTGTATGTGTTTCCTTGTGCCTATAATTTTTCACTCATGGTTGAAATGCTCTATTTACATCACCTCATACAATTCTTGGCCACATTCATACTTAGTGAGTGAGGTTATGATACAGACAGGCAAGAAAGGAAAACAATGAATGTAGAAGAAAGAACTTTCACTTCAGCAAGAGAAGTTAGAAACTGAATGTAGCCATTTGGTTTGCCTTCTCATGGGGGGATTCCTTTGTTAAGGGGTAATTGCCATTAAAAATAATTCTCATAGAGACTCAGAAGTAAGGAAGATATGGAGGAAAAGCCATATAAATAGTATATCACTTCAGCAATAAGATAAGCTTAATATTTGAGAAAGTTTACTCAACATAAAACACTGAAAAAATTAAAATTTCATAATACCTTAGTTGAAGGTCTACAGAAAAGATGAAATAACAATATTGTCAAACTAGAATTTACTATGCACAGACACTCACTGGAGGAAATTTTTTTATTGTTGATAGCTTTATTATCCATAATTAGATACATTGTATGAGCAAATCTTTTGACAGTACCCCCATTTCCCTCTCCTTGCCCCCAACCCACTGGGGGACCTCCTTGGTGGGCCTACTGGATCAGTCCATAGGGTAAGGGGTTATGATTAGCACAAAAGGCAGCCTGGTTCCCCCCACACTTTGTGTGTTTTTGCTGAGGTGGGCAATGTCTCCATGGCTCTAGTAGTTTCTTCAGCAATAGGATCTCACCTTTGGCCTGGTAGTTGACACAATTTGATCACTGGCTTTGCTAACGCAGGCCGATCCCACAAAGATTTGACCTAAATGTAAAAAGTGAAATTCTAAAACTCTCTGAGCATGCTTTAGGAGCTTTGTTTCATTTTAAATTATATGTTTCTTATGACCCAAAATTAAAATCATAATGAAATATAGTAGTGCGTTTGGCCACATTAAAGTTAGAATGATAAATTTTGTTCATCAGAAAAAAACCATAGAGTAGAGAGCCAACCAAATATGCACAATAAAAATTTCTACCTTTAACAATCAAAAAATATTTAGTACCCTTGGGGTTGGAGAGATGGCTCAGTGGTTAAGGCACTTGCCTCCAGTGCCTAAGGCCCTGGGTTCAATTCCCCAGTACCCACATAAGCCAGAACCACAAGGTGGTGGCCCTGGTGTGCTCTTTCTCTCTCTCTCTCTCTCTCTCTCTCTCTCTCTCTCTCTCTCTCTCTCTCTCTCTCCTTGAAAAATGAATAAATAAAATTTAAAATATATATATATTTAGTACCCTAAAACATTGTAGTTCCTACTAATAAATATGAATGTAAACAACTCTACAAAAAAGAGAAAAGATCCTTACAGATACTTCACAAGAAAGTAAATTTAAATTAAACATTTGCCCCCCCCTCAGTAACAACATACAAAGGGGGGGTGGAACCAGGTTGACTATGGATAGGTAGGCTATCCATGACCTCCTACCCCATGGACTGATCCAGACTGCCCACCGAGGAGGATATACAGCTGACTGGGGACAGGGAGGAGGGAAATTGGTGAACTGGGGACACCAACACATTATTTGCTAATTCGGTCTATGTAAATATGATAATAAAGATATAATTTATAAAAAAATTAAACATTTGGAAAATTTTTAACTCATTAATCTCCTGAAACATACAGATTTTAATCATAACAAGACACACCAGAAGATTGTCAAAATGGAGAGCTGAAATGCCCAGTGAGGACAAGGATGTTGAGGAACATTACCCAAAACTGTGTTTGTGTAGGCTCGCATGCATACATACACATATGCACACAACACACACATACACATGGCAAAAACTAGGCACGGATAAAAATAGGACTGCGATCATTTAATACTGAGGAGTGAAGTGAAGATTTCTAGGCAAGTTTCTGTTTGCTACAATCAGCATTATACAAGCAAGTTTTCTTCCCCAGATAATACCTTTTAATAAGGAATTGTGGTGCACCTGCTTTTCACCTCAACGGATGACTGAGTGACTCTCGTATATAGTGCTGCTTTACACTGTGTGTGAAAAGTCAAAGTTGAAGCAAAGCTATCAACTCAACACTGTCACTGTAATAGGAACAAACTAAGGAATAATACCTATTCCCTTATTTTACCAGTCCATCTCTCCACAAATGCAGACACCTCACAAGACATACAAGAGGTAAGGAAATTAGGTGAGAGAACATAGCCCCTATTTTCCACATAATAAAACAAATGTTTTGAAGATGACATCACTCTTGCCCACCTCTAAGATTCCTTCCACTTGAGGGAGGTAGAGAGAATTGAGAACAGGACATAGTCTTAAAACCAGCCTGAATCCCAGTGCTGCCACCCCAAACTGCCAGGCCAGTACTTCTGACTCAGTGGCTAGAACTGCTCTAGGCAGGTGGCTGAGTGTCTCCATCATCCCCTGAAGAGAGAGTAGAAACCAAGACTCCACCTGCTAGGGAGTAGGACAAGAGCAGGGTGCCAGAGCAAGCATGGGACTGTGCCTTTCAGGTCAGTGCCAGACACACAAGGTGAGATGCGATAGAAGCTGAAAAGCCCCTGTATAGACCAGAACACCCAGATAGAGCCTTGACACTGGCCTGGCATCAGGCATAAACACATACCTTAGTGGGACAGTGCCAATGGGCCAAAGCACACATGCCCTTCTTTTGAGACTTCTCTCAGACCCCGGTGCCAGCTAAGCATCAACCTTGGAGGCCAAGGAACTGATTCAAACCACCCATCTCCTGAGCCATGGCAGCATAGATGATGTCATGACAGTGTTCACAGATGAAGAGTTAAAACTAGATGTTTTGAGAAAACTCAAGAAAATTCAGTAAAACATAGAGAACTTATTCACTGCCCTTACCATCCATACCAATTAAAGTATCACAGAGTTAAGAGCTTCCTGGAGACATAACTAACTACACTAACATGCCCACAAGTGTTACCCCATTGCTTATATGACTGAGGTATTCACCTATATTATTACATAAGGTAACCCCTTTTGAAATTACCTTGGGAATGCCTAATAAAAATGTCATATGTAGATTCTAACCTTATTCAGTATGGCATTGTTAGATACTATTTCTAATTAATCTTCTCAATCCTATAACCAAGTCAAAGCTATACACCTTAGGACTTCCAGTTGTCCCTTGTATGACTTATAAGTGAATGTTCTGGAAACCCACTATCAGAAAGCTAATCTAGAGCCTAAATGGAAGTGACCTTTTGGTTTTTCTCATTGCTCACATGGCTAGCAAACTGCGAGATATTCAATCTAGGTTTCATGTTTTATAATTTAGGAATATAAAACTATTTAGACAAGAAAGGTATTCTAAATGGTAATCTTAACAGAAAGCCTCCAGAGCCAAGGTACACTGCCAGGAGGAAAAAGAGTGCTCCTTTTCTTTCCTATAACAAGAGGAGGAACAGAAAATATGCCCCTCCTCAAATCTTTTTGCTCTGCTAGGTCCAATTTTGGACTTTCTCTCTTTCCTTATAGAGTGCAGTCTTAGCAAGAATTCTGCTGAGTCATCTTAGAAAGAAAAAGAATCAACACCTTTGATATTCAAATACTTTGATATCTGAGCAACATCTTTATCCTCCACTCTGGTATCTAAGTACTCTGCCCTGTTTCCATAAAAAAAAAATCTTGAGAAATCAATTTCTCTAGAGTCTCCTCTAACTCTTTATTTACTTGCTGAGTAATTTTCCATCCATTGCCCCCAAGCCTGTCTGGGAATTCCCACTTCCCTGTGCTATGTTTGGAATGGAATGGAGCCTAGTTCCATTCTAAGGTCTCTTTTCCAATATTGCAGTAGTCATGAGTAATTTAACTTTACTGCTTAACTACTGTTGACTGTGGTTCTTTTTAATTAAATCTATGTTTTAAACAGTTAAATATAAATATATTGAACTGTATATATTTACAAGATAATATGGGATATTTTGATGCATGTACATATTGCATAATATCTAAATCATGATAACCTATCTAATTTCTCAAGCTTTTCTGAAACTTTTTAAATTCTTGCTTTTAGCTTTTTGAAATATGCCTTATACTATCATTACCTATAGTCATATTACTTGTCCAATAAGTGGATCCCAGTTCCAGTTAAGTGTTCCTTGTCACTGAGAGGATCTCTTAGCCAATCAGTAAGCTGCTGATTACCCTCCTCCATTTAGTGCCACTATTGCACAGATGAGTATTTCTTCACTCGCTGGTCTCTTTCATATAGATATGTGTTCATCATTCTTGTGACAACTGTCTATATTGTATATCAGTGGTCTTTGCTTTCTCCAAATATCATTGACCAACTTCCCTGGCAGCTCATGCAATACCTTCCAGTGCTACACATGCTACCATCTGGGAGCTGGTTACCATTCTGGATCTAGCAGGATCTCTTGGTGTTGTTTGATGATACTCTGTGATTTCTTCAGCAATAGGGTCTTACCTTAGGCCTGGGGCAGGTATTCAAGAGCTTTAACAGAAGTCTGTCATGTTTTGGGGACCTTGTGGGTCCCTTTGATCAATAGCTCAGTGTGTAAAGGAACCAATAACTGGGACAGGGAAATGCAGGCCTGAGCAATTTTTCTTGGGGTTAGGCTTCCTCCCATTCTGTTCATGGCCCCTCGTACCAGGTGGTGCCCTCAGCTTCCTCAGGAGCTTACTATATGAAAGTTAGGATTATATGGTGTTGATTCATTATTAGTTTAGTTTATTGTATGAGTCCCCCATTATTTTCCAAATATTTTATCTTCCTGTTTCCCTCCCTTCCTCTTTCCTCTCCTCCTCCTGTTGCTTTTCTTCTGACTTTTTTCTTCTCTCTTTTTTTTTTCTCTCCCCTTTCTCCTCAACCTAAGACTAGACCTAATAAAAACTTCTGGGATGCTTATGGTTGTAACCACTAGTATGAAAAGTATAGCCTACTTTCTCTACCACATCTCTATTTTCATCAGTTTAGTTTTGAAAATTTAAGGATGATTTTAGCCTTTCAGAGATTAGTGACACAGCATTCATTCATGGTAATCCCACTTTTAACAAGTGTTAACAATGTGCTGTATAAGCTTCAAATTTTTCTTTAAAATAGCCCTAAAAATACAATTGAGAATTTTCTTCTCTAGCCCTTTTCCCTGTTGCCTTCTTCAAAAAACACAAGCCAATGTGAGGTATGCATCCTTCCTATATCATCTTTGTATTTGTATTATGTATTTTTTTCAAAAGCAAGATTCAAATTGGAATGAAACATTTAAGATATACACAGTGGTTGCAAAGATTATTCAGTGGCTAAAGACATTTGCTGATGGGTTCAATTCCACAGTCCCAAGTAAAACCAGACGCACAAAATGCAGTGGCAAGAGGCCTTGGGATGTCCATTCTCTCCCTCCCCCTCTCTCAAATAGATAAATTAAAAAACTTTTTTTAAAAATGTACACTGGGGCTGGAGAGATGGCTCAGTGCAAAGTTTAACTATGCAGGTTCAATTCCCCAGTACCCAGGTAAAAAGCCAGATGTACAAAGTGGCACATGCATCTGGAGTTTGATTACAGAGGCTATAGGCCCTGGTGGGCCCATTCTCAGTCTCTGTCTGTCTCTCTTCTCTTAGTCTCTAGCGTGTGCAAATGGGTAAAAATAAAAATAAATTTAAAAAATAAAATGCTTACAGGTTAATGTTTTGAAATTAAATTGACTCAGTCAACAGTATGCTCTTGATACTTCATATGTATTGTTGTTTGAACCAGTGAACCTAGTGAGCAGCAAGTAGGAGGTAATTCACAATCACACAGTTTATTCATCTTAACTATGAGCTGGTATTCCAGTGTACGTCTACCACCGTTCACCTTTCCTTATGGACTGGGCACTTAGTTGTTTCCAAGCTTTCCCTATTACTAACATCTTCTAAAAGCCCCAAACATACAGATATAAAGTTGTTCTCTACTACATGTATAGAAGTAGATTATTCTAGACTTTTCACTTTACCTTTGCTACACATTGCCGAGCTGCATGCCAAGATGAATACACAAATTTATCTACAAGTAGTATAAGAATTTCAATTTACCCAAACCTTGATAAAACTTGTGATCTTGTTTAATTCTTGCTAATCTATGTTGTGATTTTTTTCACTATTAATAATCATTAAACATTAGTATAGTGAAAAATTTGTCCCAGAAATAATTCTGCAAACTGCATTCCATTCTATTTTCAGTACATACTTAAGAAATGTGTGCTATTTTTACACCCTAATTTAAAAGATTAAATAGCCATAGACAAAGAGAGGTTCTGTAATGTGTCCAAGATCACAGGACGGGGTGTTTGAACTCAAGAAATCTAGCTGTGGGTCCATTTTCTTAGTCTGTGTATACACACCACACAGTTATCAGGCATTAAAGATCTAGCCTTTGATTACTAAGCTCTATGCATTCAATAATTCAGAGATTTCATAGCATCAGATCCAACTTTCAATAGCTTTGAGTTCTCTTTGTGTGTGTGTCTGAACATTTGCATGTTTTTAAGCACAAGAATGTGCTTAAATTTTCCAATTATATTCCATCCAGCCATCCAGTTCATTAGTGGTACTAAGTGAGAGGCCAGGATCCTGCTTCAGTTCACTCTACCATTTTGAAAGAAGGAGTGACACATTTAAGGTTTTATCCTTTTGCTCTTACCTGTCTTCAAAGGCAAGATCCTATGTATCTTTGGTGAGACCTGGTTGGCTCTAATGCCTGTGGAGAGACAGCAGTCTACAGCCCTATAACTCAGGAAAGTTCTGCAGGAAAATTGGAATGAGTGCAGAAGTGGAGGTGGTCAGTGGTTGGGTGTGCTTGATTCATGTCAAGCAGTCATGTTGGAGACAGGTGTGAAGGTGTAGAGTTGAATTTGGATCTTTCCTAGAAGAACAAGCAGATTTCTGAAAGTTCAGAAGTAGACACTGTATCCTTGTTTCCAAACTAACTTTTTTCTATGCAATTAAAGTTAAATTACTTGAAACTTAGCCAAATTCTAAATTCTGTTCCAGAGTCACATGAGCCACATATGGGGTGCTTTGGCAGCATCTTTTGAATAGTTGGCACCATTTTGCACAGCACAAATATGGAATATTTCCTTCCCCACAGAAACTGCTCTGGGGCAGTACTGGCCAAGAAGTTCAGGTCCTAAATCACTTATTGACAACTAATCTCAGAGTTCCCAACTAATTCTAGCACCACACAGAGACTAATGCACCTGAGGTTTTGTTATAAAAAATACTTCCTTCTTTTGCTTTAAAGAACTGCTTGGCTGTTCCATAGGAACACAAAAGAACTTCTGCCAGCTAAATCCTGAGTCATTATTTTGTCAATTATAAGCAATTTGAGAGCAGTTTAATTAGATTCCATATTAACTTCAGAGACTAATGTGTTGATACTCTTGTACTAAACACACAATTCTGATTCCTTCAAGCTCATGATCATGTAGATAATTACTCAACAATTCCTTGCTAGACCTCATAGAAACCTTTGAATGCCAATTTATGTGCTCAGTAAAATTATACTTTAGTCACACTTTGCATTTTTCAATTTGTTAGCCTACTATTTATAATACTGTGATTCTATCATTATTTAGCTTACTCAAGAAAGCTGTTTATTTAATGAAAAATTATTTTAAAGTCTGAAATATTGTCATTATAAAAACTCTTAGCAACAACAGCAATAACAACAAAATGTTTCATTTTCTGTCTCAAATTATTTCACTGAGGTTATTCTGGGGAAGAGGAAAAAAAATACCTTTAATTGTGCAAACTGCTTCATGCCCTGGGAAACCAGACATGAAATGGTTGAGATGGTCAAAAATTGTCACTGGGGACCAAGGATTAGAATCTGGTCAAAGCAGCAAATAAAAAAAATTTAAAAAGCTCTTAAAAGAATTTGACAAGGGAAGCTTAAATCTTATTTTAAAGGGTTGGGTTGTACTAAACCTTGAAAACTCCAATCCTCTGGAGGACTATATCTCACTAAGAAAGCCCCACGTAAGTTTATCATGTAGCCAACACCTAGACATTGGGCCTTGGGGAGCACTAGGATAATATTTCCTCTGGATTAGCACTGAAGCTTGGAAGTGACATTTGTAAGAGCCATACTTTAAACTCAAGGGCTTTCCTGATTATAAAATGATAATTCTGGGGGAGGAAAACTGCTTACTGCAGAGAGACATTGCTGTGATTTATATGTCTTGGATGATCTTCCTTTTTCACACAGAATAACTTACTAGACCAAGGATGTTTTGTGTTTCTTTTAGTTTTTAACCATAGCTTCCTTTCAATGACTAGAAACATAGAACATTTTTTCTTGGTGTGTTTTTTATTTTTCCAATCCTACCATGACCAAATGAATGATTATACAAACTCTCAGTACTGGTGATGTCAGCAATTAAACAGTATCTGTAACACAGACGCATGACAAGGAAATGCCATCCCCAAGCCACAGTAACCCTGAAGGTTTATTGAGTAGCCCTTCTCTGCAAAGATTCAAGGGTCACACTCATACACTGGCTGTCTGACGAAAACCAGGCAAAAACAAAGTGAGGCTGAAAAACTGCCCTCGGTTACTCTTGCTGAATCCACCAAGATCTCTGGGATTATTGTGAAAGCTCCTATCATTCTGGTAATAAAGTGTACTTCAGATGAATTAAATATGTAGTGACAGCCAAAGTCATAAACTACTTGACTCCCTTGAGTCACTTTCCAGGCTGTTTTAATAGTACTTTGGCCAGCATGTATGTTTTGTATAGTTATGAGCATTGGCTGGGTTGGAGGCATAATTTAAAATAATGCCTTTCTCTATTTGCACTTGTATGCATACGCCAGGATTTCTGGAGAGTAAGCATGGCAGATCTGCATTTGGAGCCAAATGAAGTCTAGTAATTTTTTTCTACTTCATGACTATAGGCTGGATTTATAATTAACTCATCTCTTTGACAAATTTGTGGAGCCTACCAGCATTAGGACTGAATGTGGCTGGACCACAGCAAAGCCATCACTTCTACTAGAAAACAACTCATGAATTTATTGACAAGAAGAATAATAAACAACGAAATCATCTTCCCCCAAACTAAAGTGAATTCTGAAACCAAATACCATAACCCAAATATCACAATCTATTAGGCTGGGGTAGGAAAAGGCCTTACCTTTCTATGAGATTCAGAGGTCCGTTTGCCTGATTGCCATGTGGGGAAGGGAGGGCGGATTAACTGTTGAGTCAGTATTTCCTGCCCTAGGTGGACAGGGAGACCATTGATTGGTTCATACTTTACCAATACGTTTTAGCACCTAGGTTTGGGCTCTGGCTAGAGACACCTCCCACTCAAGGGACAGGTGTCTATGGAGCTGCCTGACCCATCACAGTAACTGAAACCAAAACTTCAGATTTGAAGGTTTGAAGAACTACAGGGGGCAATTATAAGGAAGAAGAGGAAGATCTACATCAGAATAGGTATACAACTTGGCTAGAACGGAATAGAATTTAGTGCATACCAACTGAAGGAGAAGCAGCAGCTTCTGCTATGGCTATAAGCTTAGAATGCTAATAGGAGGAATCAGCAAAGGTGGCAGTTTATTAGACCCAATAAATACATAAAGGGAAATGGTACCTAATAGGCTATTTTACAATAATGCATTAATTAAAATTCTTTTATATTAACCTAAATTGATTTATTATACTAAGCAGTACGGATTGAGTTGAGAACAAAACTAGTCTAATACTTTATCTGCATGAAATCTAAGAGGGTATTAGAGGTTAACCAGATTATATGTGTGTAAAGTATGTGTCTCTACAATGAATGAAGGTGTAATAGTTACTTGTTCATTACTGTGACCAAATACCCAACAAGAAGCAGCTTATGGAAGGAAAGGTTTATTTTGGCTTAGAGTTCCAGGGAAAAGTCAACTTCTCATTGCTGGGACAAAATACTTGACAAAAATCAGTAAGGGCCAGGCATGGTTGCGCACGCCTTTAGTTCTAGCACTCACTAGGGAGGCAGAGGTAGGAGTATCGCCATGAGTTCGAGGCCAACCTGAGACTAAATAGTGAATTCCAGATCAACCTGGGCTAGAGCAAGACCCTACCTTGAAAAACAAAACAAAATTAGTTTAAGGGAGGGAAGGTTTATTTCAGTGTGCAATTCCAGGTTACAGCCAATTGCTGGTGTCACATTCAGCACAGGAAGAGGCAGAGTGATGAAGGCTTAGTGCTTAGTTTTCTCCTTTTTCAATCTAGAAGCCCAGCCTACATGATGGCACTATTCACAGTGAGGGCGGATCTTCTCATCTCTATCTAGAGAATCCTTTACTGACATGATCAGGGATTTGTTTCCATGGTGATTCTAAATCCTATCAAGCCGACAAGCAGAGATTAACCATGGCAGCAAGAGTGGAAGACTGGCTGGTCACATTACATTCACAGAAGGGAAGGGGGAAGAAGAGAGAGAGAGAGAGAGAGAGAGAGAGAGAGAGAGAGAGAGAGAGAGAGAGGGAGAGGAGGGGTCTGGTGATAAAACCACAAGGCCTGCCCACAGATGGAAGGATCCATTATTCTGAACCATTCTGCTAGCCTGTGTCTTTTTATGGGAGAGTTAAGACCATTAATATTCAGTTATGAGAATTGACTCAATCCTTACCATAGTGTAGGGTTTACTGGATTTGATGTCTCTCTTGTTATTTTGTATCCTCAAGGCTTGATTATTGTGTCTAACTTCTGGATGGCTCTTTGGGGTGGTTCCTTGGCTCTTCTGTGCAGAAAATTTTGTGGAGAATTCTCTGTAGGTTTGATTTAGTGTCCATATAATTGTAGAGCTGGCTTTTATTTTGAAATATTTTCCTTTCACCATCTATTATAAGGGATACTTTTGCAGGTTATAATAGTTTGGGTTGAATTCCAAAGTGATTTTGGCTTTGAAGTATGCCATTCTAAGCCCTTCTCGCTTTCATGGTTTCCATGGAGAAGTCTAGTGTAACTCTGATGGCTATGCCTTTATATGTGATTTGTTGTTTTGCTCTTGCTGCTTTTAGAACCCTCTCCTTGCTTTCAATATTTAGGGTTTTAATTACAATGTGTCATAGGAGTTTCTTCTTTGGTCCTGCTTGTTTGGTGTTTTGTGTGCTTCTTGTATCCAGATAGGATCCTCTTTTGCTATAACGGGAAATTTTCCTTAATAACTGTGTTGAATATGTTCTCTATTCCTTTGGCATGGATTTCATCCCCTTCCAGTATCCCTATGATTCAGAGGTTTTGTCATTTAAGGGTGTCCCATAGTTCCCTCATATTTTGTTTGCATGGTTTTTTGAACTTATCCAAGTTTTTTGTTATCCCAATCTCTTTCTTCTGCTTTATCTTCCATGTCTGAGGTTCTGTCTTCCAGGTTATTATCTCTAGTAGTGAGGGATTCTAGAAATGTTTTAAATATCTCCATTTGATTTGGTTTTCCAATAGAGCTTTTTGCATGGTCTCCATCTCTTTGCTGAGTTTCATTTTCATTTCAAATGTTGTCTTACTTAAAGCTTCCTGGTATTCATTCTTGTATTTGTTTATGTCTTCATTTTGTTTAGCCAGCTGATTTTTGAGCTCCTCTTGTTGGTTTGCCTATATCTCATTTACTATTCTAGCAAAGTCCATCTGTTTTCCTCCATTGTATTGAGCCTGGTGGCAAAGCTTGTGAGCTGATTCTGCACATTTCCACTTAGATTATCACCTTTTGCTTCCAATTCCATTAATAATCTGGATATAGAATCCATGCAGAGATGTCCTGAACATGTTGTCATCTCCTCCTGGGCTTATATCTGTGCTCTTTCTTTGATATTTTCAGTGTTGACTTCCATAGTGGGGCTAGGCAAACTTGGTGTGGGGCACTCTGCCTGTGTGTTCTTACGTTGTGATCTGCCCATGCTCAGATGAGAGATTGGTTTTCCCCGGGCCCTCAGCAGAGGTGAGGACCTGACATGAGATTGTAGTCAGGACTAGTGAGATTTTTGACGAGTGCTTGGTTCCTCTGGTGTCAGGTAGTGTAGGGGGTGTTCAAATCTTCAGCAGCAGTAGCAGGCTGGGGGCTTGACCTCGTTTGGAACCCAGGATCAGTGGGCAAGGTCATGGGGTGTACAGGCTGGTGGGGAGCCAAGGTGCAGCTCCCTCTTCTGGCCTTGCATAGGGCCAGGGTTTGGGCCTACAATGGGGAGACTTCTGGGTACAGGTCCCAAACCTAGCCTTACCAGGGGTCAAGGGGTTAATGGGTGGCCACCAGTGTGCAGGTAGTTGTGGGGAACCAAGGCACATCTCCCTCACCTGGCCTTGTGTAGGGTGGGGGTCCAAGCATGCAAGAAACATATTTCCTTTTATTTGTTGTTTTAAATAATAGAGTAGGTAACAATACTTTCTATATATTTTAAGCCTAGAGAGGAGAGCATCATTAGTGCTGTAGTGAGCTTTCTCAAACCATCATTTAATCAGAGTTTTATGATACAGAATAGTATTTTGTGTAACTGTGTGGGGTGAGAGAACAGTTCCCTCTTTATTTCACAAATTTCTACTAGCTGTTAGGAAACAAGGAATACTTAAGGCTCAGAGTTAGAATTCCATTAGTCAGCACGAAGACAAAAAGCATTACCAGTCCATTATAACTCAAAGTTTATATTTTGGAGTTAAAGGGCAGAATGTGACTGCCCTAAAATGAACTTCATGGTATGTGTTATCTTGGATCTGCAGGATCTAGGAGAATAGATAGTGCATTAAAAAAAAAAAAAACAAGAGCAGACAATGAATGATGAACAAGGGACCTATAACCACAGTCATTCAATCAACACAGGATAGGCCATTGAGACAGGAACCAAGGAGTTTCGACACAAGGACCTCTAAGCTCGCAACATTAAAGCAGCCTTGTTACTCACCCACCACGACTCAGGGAACTGGGCGGAAGAGGAGGCGGAAAGATTGTGAGAGCCGTGGTGGGGGAGACTGTCCGGAGGCATGGCACCCATCAGTAACAACACACTTGGGCCAGTAAGACCGGGATGAGTACTAAGATATACAGGATCCCTTGCCACAAGGACTAATACAGACAGCCCACGAAGGAGGATATACAACTGATCAGGGAGGGGGAGGGGGGGAAGCGGGGAATTC
>PVHP010005489.1:0-65024 GCA_004024765.1 Zapus hudsonius
GAGAGAGAGAGAGAGAGAGAGAGAGAGAGAGAGGAGAGAAGAGATAGGGGCCATGGTCCTCTCTATAGCTTGAGAAGAATTCACAACAGTGTAATGTAAACTGCCCCAGCCACAGAATGAGGAGACCTGCCAGGCGTGGTAGCGCACGCATGCCTTTAGGGAGGCAGAGGTAGGAGGACCATTGTGAGTTGGAGGCCACCCTGAGACTACTTGCCAGAGCAAGACCCTACCTCGAAAAACAAAACAAAACAAAACAAAAGATCAGACCCTGTCCATACTGGGACCCCTCCCTGCCTTTCATGTAGGAAAACAAGTCCCAGGAGCCTAAAGCCCACCAGAACAGGGCACATTCCAGAGTGCAGCCCACATCCTGGGCACCCTGTGCCTGAGCCTGGATGGTCCCACACCGAGTGCTTCTCTGAGAGTTGGGCAATGGTAGCAGGGCTTCCCGAAGGGCTCAGCACAGAGCCGGGCCTGTTTGGGAACCTCTTCTCAAGCCTGCATTCAGTGCGTCTGGGCTGCGGGACACTACCTCCCCCAGGGCCGGCCATCAGACAGGGCGGGCCATTCAAGCCGGGCTGGCCTACCATGTGGCAGATGGTGCGGGCGACTCACTGAGGATTGAGAAGTGACACCTAGATGTGGCCATTGCCACTGCCTACCAGTCCCAGGAGAGCCAGGGTCCCCCCGTTCGGGGCCCCTCACTCACCCACCTGCTGCGCCGGCTCCTCGCCCCTCAGCAATCAGCTCTCCGGGCACCCAGCCGAGGAAGCGCTAAGCTCTCCCGGGCCACTCCTCCGCGGGCCTGGGCAGAAACACATCAGAAACGCACCGTGAGCGATCGCTGGAGTCGGTGTACCCGCAGATTTTGCGACGGGCTGGGGTCCAGAAGGTTGGGAACCGCACCCTGCCAGCCTACCCGGGCGGGCGCGGCTTCGGGGCCGGTCGGTGGCACGCGGGGCTGGGCGCGCGCCCCGGGGTCCCGGGGTCCCGGGGTCCCGGCCTCGCGCCCCGGGCCGGCCCCGAACCGGGGCAACCGAAGGCCGGGGTCCCTCCCGGGGATGGGCGGCCCTGGGTGGCCGCGGGGACGCACCGGTCGGCCCGTCCGCCCTTCCTCCGCGGGAGGGACGAGGAGGGGCCGCGGCGTGTCGGAGCAGCGCCGCGGCTCACCTGGCCGCCGCGAGTCGGGTTTCAGGGTGTGGCTTCAGGTGGGAGCGGAGGCTCCGGCCCCGCCGACCCAGCGCCTGCCAGCCGCCCGCCAGCCCCCCGCGCCGGGCCGATCGCCGCGGGCAAAGGCCGACCCCGATGGCTCCCGGCTGCGGGTCATTAAGTCGTGGCTTTGCAGTGCAAGTGCCCGGCTCGACGCAGGCAGGATTTAAAGGAATTCCTGTTCGCACCTGGCTTGGTCTCCAGATTCCCGGAAGGGACTTTGGGGGACAGAAAGCTTGCTGCAGCGCAGCACCCAGAACTAGGATGATGGGCCCGCTCCAGACCAGGCTCCTCGGTCGTGCCCACCAATGCCCCTGGCCCAAGGTGAGGGGGAACATTCTGGGTTGGTTGGGACAGCCGCCCTAGTTCTTTTGGGGTAGAGGGTGGTTTCTATGTTGGGGGAGGGGCAGTGGCCACTTAACTGTCATCCAGACAAGAAGGGAAGACCCTCGTTCTCCACAGAGAGGGGCTGTGTGCTGGCTGAGTGCTGAGGGGATTCTGGCAAGTAGTCGGGACGTCTGGAGCTCAAATGGCTTCTTGCAGGTGGGCCTGGGTGACTGCTGGTGTCACCGACAGGGCCATAGGACTTTGTGGGGATTTTTTTTTTAACCATTTTTGGGTATTTCAAACTTTAGTTAATGCCCCATATGGTTGTTTACTAATTCTCCAGTTGTATGGGTGCCATTCCTGGATAAACCATGTGTTTGTGGGTTCTATTACTCTCACCAAACAGCGCTCAGGTGGTCCGTGGGAACTCTTAGCTGGAAACAGATCTATGCCCTGTGTGGCTGCAGCACAGGTAGGTCTTAGCTTCCCTGGGGAACACGTGTGCCAGGCCCTGAGCTGTGGAAACCTGCACAGCTTCTTCCAGCCACCTGCTCAGTCAAATCTAGGACTTTCCTAAGAGGATGATTTCTTTTTCCTTTGGTGGGACGCTATAGGCCAAACCCTGACTTTTGTGGCTTCCTAGGAAGCTGACTCAGTCCCTTGAAGTGATACAAGTATGGCTTCCCCACAGATCCCCTGCCCAGGGACATACATGAATTCACTTGAAGGAAGAGGGAGTCCAGGCCAGTGCTGAGGATTTGAACAAAATGCATGATGGGGTTGAATCTAGAATCAACATCCTGAATTACTTGTTATGGATTCACAAATGTACATGTGAACTATTGTCTTTTAATATAAATGATTTTATATGCCCAAACCATAGCTTCAAGCCGTAATTTTGAACCGTTGAACTATAATAAAATGTGAATAATAGAATATTATCAGAAATGAACTGCTATCTAATTTGGTTTGAATCCAGGCTTGCATATTCCAGAGTGGCTACTAGCCAAGTCCCATTCTTGCCTAAGAGGGAGTAAGTCTATAAAATTCTGGGTTCCTCACACCTTGTGAGCTCCAGTGGGGTTTCTGAAGGCCTTAAGAGAACCAAGCAAGACTGATCAGGAAGTAAAGAATCCCCCATCACTACAGGTAATAAAAAGCCACTATTAGATATGAGAAAAGCTCCCATACTAAGTACAGAGCTACATTAAGGGACCTCTCAGGCCTACAACAAGCCACATTTCTGCACTTCCGGCCTCTCTTACATGTGGTTGGGTGACACACTGCATACTGGGACAGCAGGGACATTCAGGGTGGGTTGGATGATCATTGTGTGTTACTTTCCCTGTTCTCTGTGCTCTCTGGGCCACGCTGAGCGTATTTCAGAGGGAGGACAGAACAGTGTAGGAAGATCAACAGCAGTACAGGGGCAGCGTGCCTGCCAGTGTCTACACATCTCCCTTTGGGCCTGTTTTCCTCTGGTGGTGCTGAGGATGTGGAGGGACACCAGGCACACCCTCCTCTGAAGAGTTGGCACGGACATGCCTGCCACACACTGGGCAGGAGCCCTGGACAAAAGCATGGAGAACTGTTTCATGGTGTAAAAGGGGCTCTTGGAGCCTGGCCCACTGTGGGGCATTGGCCAGCCAGTACAGTCTTGTAAGGGCCTCAGGCAGCACATGGGTGGAGCAGGCACTTCCCAGTTCTCTCTCAGCCTGTGGCTGTCAGGCCTGTTGTAACATCCAAGCACCAGCAGCCAGGGCTGTGAGCCCAGGTCAGGGCCAAAGAGGAAAGATACGTATCAACTTGTGGTTTAGAAATACAAACACATTATCTTTTCCCTGCACCTTTCTGCTCTGACTTGAAAAACTTCCTGAGATCAGGAACCTGCTAACAAGCTCTTTTGCAGGCCTCCTTTCTCTGGACACCTCTGCCCTCTGACAACAGAAGTAATCATGCCTGCCAGTTACTGAACACGCCCCATAGGCCAGGCCCCGGGCTAAGCTGTTGGCACACAGCGTCTCACTCCATCTCTACAACAACCCTGGATAGAAGCACCATACTCTTACATCATGAAGAAACTAAAGATCTCATAGCTCCTGCTATATACCAAATGTTGGGGTTCTACATACCCCCCAATTCATCTGGTCACCAATGTGAAGAGGTTAGGAGGTAGGGTCTTGGGGGTGATTAGCATGTGAAAGCAGACCCCTTGTAACAACCCTGGCAAGAGAGACACTTGTACACTTCCCTTGGGCTATCAGACTGAGAGACAATGGACCCCAAAGGATTACAATTTCTCCAGGAGTCCCATGTGGGGGAAGAGGATGGCCAAAGCCCTGGTGCCTACTAGACGAGGAACTTGCTTGCCTCTCAGAAGAGATTTTACACAGTCCTGAAACCTTGACGACCGCTGTGCAGAATGGGTCAGGGATGGTGAGGACTGCTCTCTTGTCTTCTACTTAAACAAAAACCTGTATCAGTACTCCTGAAGATGGACTGGGCGTTCACTGAGCCCCTTGACTTTCCCTGTCTGAAACACCCGCCTCAAGCCAGCTGTTCTTGACAAATGGGCTCTAGAACCCGAGCACTTGGAGGCAGCTGTCCACTCCCTCTGCAGTGCTCAGCCTTGCTTTCTTGACGTGGGGGGAAGGTAGGGGATGAGGTCTACAGCGTTAGAGTGGAAAGGCAATGAGGATAAGTACCTCCAAGCAGGGAGAACACAGCTCACCCTACCCTGTGCAAGCTTACTCCTGCCACAGGGAGCCACCGAGCCAGTATGGTGGTCACAGAGCAGAATTCCAGGATTCTTCTAGAAGACAATGTTACTGCTTCTACTCAACCAACTCAACAGGTCTGTCCACTTCAGATTCCAGAAAGAGAAGCTGTTATATGTTTGGGAAAACTGCCTTCCTGATTGCTGATAAACCCGGGCCTCAGCAAAGGGAAACTGCCCTCAGCCTGCTATTCCTCAAGTTCTCATCAACACTAGGCTTCCTGTTCCAGTGTGAATACATAGACTGTCCCCCAAATAAAAAGTGACATTGGGGGCTCAACTGGCTTGATGGCCCCAAGTGCTTGGTATTCTGGGATGAGCCTTGTAGGACTAGGGGCTGCTGTAGGTCATGACACCCTTCCCAGGTGCATGAGCTGAGCCACTCTGGGAAGAGCCCAGGGAGGAAAGAGCCACCTCTGCAGTGAGGACACTCACTTTAGAGACGTGATGGATTCATTTCATATCTTTCTGCTACACCTGCTTTGCAGGCCCTTCTCTTAATAGCCTCCCACGTTCCATTCAAATGTCTTCTGCTGGCACTTTAGCTCTGTGGCTGGCATTGCAGCTGGAAGCCTTCTTGAACAGAAACCCTTCATTATGTTATCTCTCTCCTGGGCCCGCAGCCTTCACCTTAGGTCTGAGGCTGGGTCAACCTAGCTGTGGAGCCCAGGGTCTGACTATCAGGGAGGACAGGTGAGAGGGTGGAGGGAGACCTGTGCCTTGCCAGGTGAGGGCGGAGGCTTGTGAGGAATCATGATGCCGCTCTCCAAGCCCTACCTGACTCCAGGTAGAAGACATTCTGTCTAAAGGCATAGAAGGTCACAGGCCCTCAGGAAGCACTGGCCACTGGGTTGGTTTGAAGTCACAGCCATCTATCTAACTGTCACTTGGAAGTTCAGCTTCAAATGAGGCTGTCTCATTGAGGAATCAGTCTGTGCTCAGCTGTCCTCCCTTCTCTGTGACTCTCCAGCTTTCTGGCACACACCTCACAGAGACTCTGCTGTAGTGTGGCTGGCCCTGCTGGAACATTTCTGTGAACACTGGCATGGTGGGTCCTGCTCACACCACAGCCACACTTCTACCTGTGGTCCCTGCTGGGAGAATGGTGGCCAGGAGGCAGCTCCTCCCTTGATTGCCGGCTTCCTTCCATCCTCATCCTTGTTCTGAGCCTGGCTGCATACAGCCCTCCCATGGGCTCCGACTCTCTCTCCTCATTTCTGGACCTAGGACACATCCTCTTCCAGAAAGTTCCATTCTAAAGTCTTCTTGCCTATCTGGGGCCTACTCACAGGGGTTCATCCTTCTCCTTCTGACTTCTGGATGACTACTGCCTGGGGATGAAAATATATACTGGTGAAAAGAGGCTGGAGAGATGGCTCAGTGGTTAAGGCACTTGCCTGCAAAGCCTAATGACCAGGGTTTGATTCCCCAGCACCCACCCATGTAAAGCCAGATGCACAAAGTGGAGGATGCATATGGACTTCATGTGCAGCAGCTGGAGGCCCTGGTGCACCCATCCTCTCTGTCTCTCTTCTCTCTGCTTGCAAATAAATAAATAAATAAAGATATTTGAAATAAAAGGAGTATGTGAGCCAGAGCCCCTCCCTCCCTCCTGCGTATGCTGATCATGGCTCCCTTCTTCTCAGCCCATAGTTAACATGGAAGATGCTACTTGAGTCAAGCCATTCACAAATGAGATCTGGTGGCCTGGTGCCCAGGTGTGGACAAGTCTGTCCTTGGGAAGTACTTGGTTAGCAAGCACAGGCTAGGTTGGGGCTCAGCGTTGAGCAGGATGCAGAGCAAGATGGCAGGGCCCAGGCCCCTGTGAAGTCAGCATGCACTCAGGAGGGAAGGGAACATTCCAGCCTCCAAGTGTCAGGCCAGACCACCTCTCTCAAGCCATCAAACTGCCTAGTAGCTCTCACTTGCTCCTGCCATTGGGGAGGTGGAAGGGGAGTACCTGGGATGTTGCTATTGATGGACAGGTAGGTAGCCTAGGCAGCCAAGAGTACTGGGCAGAGAGGCAGGGCTTTCAGTTAGCTGGGTGATCTCAGGACCCACCTTCCTTCCCTGGGTGTTTCCTCTATAAGATGGTGAGGTTGAACTAAACATCCCCAGAGGACTCACTCTGGCTTCAATGTGCTGCAGCAATCTCAGAGGACGAGCAGATTATGGGGAGTCCCTGGTCCCCTAGCTCCTTCTACCCCAGTACCTCTTTGTGCAATCCTATATGGAGCCGCATTAGAAGCTGAAAGAAAGAAAATGGAGCTAGACATGCCCCAGGTCAGGAGGCTGAGCCACAGAACCAGTCCTCCTGGTTGTGACTCTGCAGTGGCCTTGGCTTTCAGAAGCCCCTGCTCCAAGCAGGTGGCCTTGAGCAAGGTGACTGGCCCTGCTGTGCTGGCCAGCACAATGTACCAGCTGACTTGAGGGTTTGCACCTGCTTCTTCCACACCCAGAGGAGCCCTCCCCCAGTGCTAAAGTGAGGAGAGAGGACCCAGTCCTGCTTCCACATCTTTGGCCAGAGGCCTAGGACCACAGGACACAGGGACTGTGGGCAAATGCAAGCACAAGCAGGTTGTCACCAGGGCAGAGTTCTGATTCAAGCAGGGCTTTCACAGTGTAGTTTGCCCTAGAGGAGCCATAGGTGTACCAAGACAGCCATCCACGTCTCTCTGGAAATACTTGGGTTTCTGCACTGCTGGAATGTCAGAAATGGAGTTTTATAGACCACACTGGCCTGCATGGTGTCCTTTGCTGGGGCTGAGGCCATGTGTATCTATGAAGAACTGCTTATTGGCACGTGATTTCTCCCAGCATATAGCCTGCCATGTTCTGGGGCTTAGGTGAACAGAATGTGAGATTACCTTTATAAATTCCTAGTACAGCCAGGTGTGGTAGCATATGCCCTTAATTCCAGCACTTGGGAAGCAAAGGTAGGAGGATTTCTGGGAGTTTGAGGCCACCCTGAGACTACATAGTGAATTCCAGAGCAGTCTGGACTAGAGTGAGACCCTACCTCAAAAAACAAAAATGAACAAACAAACAAACCAAAACAAATTCCTAGTACAGATATCTTTGTTATGAAAAATAAAATAAAGCCGGGCATGGTGGCACACACCTTTAACCCCAGCACTCCGGAGGCAGAGGTAGGAGGATTGAGGTGAGTTCAAGGCCACCCTGAGACTACATAGTGAATTCCAGGTCAGCCTGAGCTAGAGCGAGATTCTACCTCGAAAAACAAAACAAACAAACAAACAAACAAAAAACCCTTAGAACTGAACTGAGCTTTCTGATGACTAGGTGTCCCCAAGTCACTAGCCGGAGTGACCACACTCAGCCTTTCAAGTTTTATGTTTTAGATGAACTAGGTAATACACCATTCCTCAAGGAATTGCAGTCACCAATTTCAGAAAGGATTCCAGGCCTAATGGTGTGCCACCCTGCCTCCAGATCCCCTCACTAGGTGCAGCCTCTTCCAAGACCTTGAACTCTGAACCCCAGAAGGAGCTTGACTATTCTGAGACTCCCTAGGGAACCTCAGCACACAATCTGATAAATGGATCTGATGCTGTGACTCTTCCCTAGCTTTCCTGAGCCTGGACCTGTCCTTGTTCTGAGAGCCTCCCTAGGAAACCTTCCTGAGTCCCTCAAACAAGGTCTGGGGCCTCTTTCTCCTGATACTCCTCTGGCACTCTGCGGTTCCCATACTGTCTTAATCCTTACTTAGTTCACAGGTACTAGTTATTCTGTGGGTCAGAAGGAGAGACCAAGACTAAAATACATGAAGTAACTTATCCAAGTCACTGGGCAAAGGCAGTGCAGACCTGCTGTACCCCTGCTTATGCCTCACACATTCCTGTCTGGCTGCAGGTACATTCTCCCTAAGTTCTCTCTGGCTGCACCTGAACCTGGGAACTGTTTCCCCTGTGGATTTCTGTTGTATGGCAACATCCCTCTGCATTGAGAGGCATAAACACCTTTGCCAGCTTTATCAAAAGTAGCTGAGACAACTCATGAGAGAAGGTGTGGGGAGGATCATCAGACCCCCACCTGAGATCTCAGATGCTCCTCTGTATTCAGTAAATGGAACAAGGCGTTTCTTTGAGGTCACCCCACCAAAGCAGCTGCTTTGGGGGCTCCTCATCCTATAAATTACCCCTATCCATGCTCCCAAATGATTCCAAGTTTAGCTTTTCTCTCGATTCCTCTAGAAGACAAGCTTCCCCAGAGCTCTGTCCTGTCATTTCCCCCCACCCCTCTCCCAGCTGCAGGACTTTGTACTTAGCCAGGTAATGGCTGTCACCTGCATGAAAGCCAGTGAAACAAACATGTCCTGGATCCAACATTTTCCAGAGGCCATGGCCTGCTGGAAACTTAATCCTCAATGCTACAGTGTGAGAGGTGTTTGGGGCACAAGGGCACTGCCCTCATGAGTGGATTGATGTCCTTATCACAAGAGTTTATGATAAAAGTGAGTTCAACCCTCTGCTCTCTTACATCCTCTTGCCTTTGCACCTTCTGCACCAGATGATACATCAACACAAAAGACCTGCAAGGTGTGGGTCCTTTGACCGTGGACCACCAAGACCTCAGAACTGTGATCCAAAGAAAGTTCTATTGTGTAGAAATCACCCCGACTCACATATTATGTTACAACAGATGTAACAGACCAAGACACCAGGAAAAGACAAGTTCCCCGTGGGACCGAGTGACTGAGCTCTGATGGGAGGAGAGCGTAGAGGGGTAACAACTTTCCAGCACCGGGCAGGCAGCTTATGGGCACAAGCAAGCCATGGCCTCAGAAGCTTCCATTGTCCGTGCTCTGTCCTGTTGCTGACCAGCTCCCTTCGACCATGAAGACTCAGAAATCAGTTCCCTTCTCCAAAGCCTCTTTTGGACAGGCTTGTAAAATGTCACCCTTACTGCCCACATCTGACAAACTGCTCTGCCACTGGGCCTTCCATCTCACAGTCTAGAGGACATCTCTGCAAAGATGCAAAGAGATTTCCCATGAGCCTTCCTGCCTTGGCAGCCAGGACACAGTGCACTGGAGGCATCTCTGGGCCATGTGAATAAGGAATGCAGTTCAGTCTATCCTTGGGACACCAGAAAGGTGTGTGTGCGCCTGTGTTCCCTACACTCGCACCACCCCAGGGACGTGGGCATGAAGCAGCCACTAGGTGCTTCCAGATAGCCCTGCCTTGGTGCTAACCCTGTTCTGGTGCTCCTGCCACCAGAGTTCCTAGGTTGCCATCCTGAGCTTGGCATCAGGACCAGTGCAGGGAACTGTCCCTGCAGAGGAGATTTTGGGCTCCTTATTGGGGCTCTTATGAGACCAAGTCCCAGGCCCACCCTGAACTTGTCCTCTACACCTGGAACTCAGTTCCCATCAGAACCAGCTTAGGGAAAGACCCACCCCATTGCAGAAACACAAGACTCAGCTAGTTGAATCCCAACACTTGGGAGGCAGAGGTAGGAGGATTGCTGTGAGTTCAAGGCCAGTCTGAAACTACAGAGTTCCAGGTCAGTCTAGGCTAGAGTGAGACTCAAGGGGGAATAAAACAAAAAGGCAGTACTCTCCTGACCTTGGCATACAATACCAGGGAAAAGCAAACTGGAGACGGCACTCACCGAATTGGCCTTGCTGCCCGGGTGGGTGGGACGTACTTTATAAACTAAGTTCCAGGGCCTGATGGAGCCCACCAGGCAAGGAGCCTGGCAGCAGAGGCAGGGAGCACAAGGCTGCTGGGGGGTAACAGTGAGCAGCCAGGAGGCCCTCTACCCTAGCTGACAAGTTCAAGGAAAGGGCATGACTTAGAGCTGGGACCCAGAGGACAGACGCTCCATAAATACTTGTGGAATGAACAGGTGGGGCCAGGTGAGAGTGGCCTCCTGTAGGGTGTCTTGGTGGCACTGGCTTGGCCCGGCAGGAGCAGGAACTGCAGACAAAAGCCTATCTCTCTGGCATGGAGCCTGAGGCCTGCTAGCATTGAACTACTTCAAAAATCTACCTGGTGGGTGGGGGGTAGCAGGTAGGGCTGGGCATGGGACTCCTTATTTTGGGAACCCACAGCTGCTCACGTGGAGTTAGCCTCTCTGTCCCAGTGGCTCTGACACCTGAGCACCCTGTCCCCAGACTAGTAAGCAGGCAGGGACCTTACCTTGGCCGCTCTGGGGCAGCTGGGCCTCCACTCTCCCACTGCCGCAGGCCGGTGCTTGTCTGGAGCCCAGAAAGTGGCACTCCCTTCAGGCAAACCAAAAAAAACAAACAAAAACAAAAACCACCTCAGTGATTTTCTCACTCAGCTCTTCTCCTGAAGGCTCCTGGCTGGTGCCTTTCTGCCTCTGTGGGCACAGCTTCCCTCCCCACAGCAGCTTACTCACCCGTGTGCCTGCAAGCCTGCCAGCTGTGTGGGGGAGGCAGGGGCCCCAGGCCCCTCTGCCTGGCACACTGGAACATGCCCTATAGGGGTCAGAGGCTCAAGGGTGGCCCCCAAACATGCCCCAGACAGCACCATTCATTGGATGTTAACTCAGCAGGGGACATGCACTCATAGGTGCTGACCAGCCCCACCTGGGAGTGACAGGATCCATGGAAGGAAGGTGTTTCTTTGGTCCCTGGGGCTGTCTGCAAGGGGGACCATTGATGGGCTGCCTGGCTCCCTAGTGACTCTGGATCCCACTCTGGCCAACCCTCAGGACTATTTCCTACCTTGGCATCTTGCCATGTCTCTGTCCTGTGGACCCAGAGAGGAGCTGGGCCTGCCAGGGCCATTTGGTGTCCCTTCTCCCTAGGACTGGGCCTGCCCAGCATCAGGTAGGATCAACTGCCCATCCCCAGATTTCTGCTGACCCAGCGGCTGTTCTCAGCAGAGCCCCCCCCCCCCACGGCTACACACACACTCACCCTCACACCCTTCACACACGTGGGTCAACACCCAGCGCAGAGCCACCTACCTGCACAGGCCTGTCTAAGCAATCCAGCCTTCCTTTCCAAACGCCACTGGCCACTGCTTTACAGAAACATCCCCATGCAAGGAGCTCACCGCCAGTCAGTGTGGACAGGATTCCCCTTCTCTCCCAGCACCTCCAGAGGACACATGGGCGACCTGATCACCATGGCTGCTATTGCACTCTGCCAGCTGCGGTCTCCCCCTGGGCACCTCTGGCTCCTGCTGTGCCTTCCATGTCCCTAGGGGGTGGCGGCCGACTCACAGCAAGTCCCATCTTTCTCCAAGCCAAGGTGGGGGAGGAGAGCTCGAAGGGGCGGGCCTCAGGTGCAGTTCCAAGTTTTCAGCTTCCAAAATAATCAGATGCTCAGGAGAAGGAAGAAGGGGTGGGTGACTCAGTGGCGGTGGGCAGGCTTAGTCACCTGGGTGGCTGCTGGCGGCTTCTGGTACCCTCCCCCACCTGCTGTGGTCATCCGCTGCTGTCGGAGGGCGCTGGCCACCGATCGGGTGTGTGGCGTGTCCAGGCTGCCCGGGAGGCAGCCGCCGCTCCCGCCTTCCCCTGGCCGATCAGGGCCCCGCAGCCCCTGCCACCGCGGCGCGCCCCTCCTCCGCGGTGCACCCGCGCTCGCTTTGGGATTTCTCCATTAAATTCTCAGGCGGCGACCTGCTCCTTCAGGGCGCGAGCTGCTCCAACGTTGCTTGGCAATTTTGATATCGTCGGGGGTTGCCATGGGAAGGAGGGTGATGTCATTCACACACACACACACACCACTGAATGTACAAATCAGCTGGGGCTGGAGCTATTTATAAAAACACGTTTTTCTCTGCCTTCTTTTATTGAGGGGGAGGGAGAGGAAGCGCTGCATCACAGTTCTGGGGGAGCTTATTGTACTCCACTCCGCTCTCCCCCCACAGAAGCCAGACCTCCCTGGATCACCACTAAACCCCCCAAGTTTGGAACTGTAGGACACAGCTGGCAGGGGCTGGCCACAGCTGGGTGGTACTCCTCTTCCAGGCTCCATCTGGCTGTGTGTAGAGGATGGGCTCCCAGCCTCCCACTCTCCCCAGCCAGTGTCCACCCACCAGATCCCTGGACAGCACCAG
This sequence comes from Zapus hudsonius, assembly GCA_004024765.1. NCBI lineage: Eukaryota > Metazoa > Chordata > Mammalia > Rodentia > Dipodidae > Zapus > Zapus hudsonius. Next base: position 12,370 of record PVHP010005489.1, read on the forward strand.
GTAGTCTAGCCTTTTGCCACACCCTCCCTTATGTCCATTCCATTGAAGAACCTCTTCTGGGTGACTTGGACCATAATCTGGGAACTGCCAGCCCAGAGCTCATGTCACAGCTATCCTATGCATGCAGCCTGGCCAGTGCCTGCTCCCAGGGCCCACTGCTGGTGGCAGTTGGGTGTGTGTGTGTGGGGGGGGGGAAGCTGGACTCTTGACTCTTTTCACTCCAGTCCCTGCTGCCCAAAGTGGCACTAGGGTGTATATACTATTTCTTAGTATTTCTTACTTTTTCCCATAGCAAAACCACATGATATTTAGCCAACAGCCTAGGCTGAGGTTTCAGTCTTGCAGTCCAATTCTTGCTCCGTCGTTCATTAACTGCATGCTATTTAGCGAACTGAGCTTCAGTTTCCTCCTCCATAAAATGGGAATGACTTCACTTGCCTCACAGGATTGTGGGAATTAAATGAACAAAGCTCCTGGCACAGAGACCACTCATCCAGAGAACCTAATAAACATTAATTTCTTCTCTGCTGGTCTGACTATGTCATTTATTGCTCATTCTTATCCACTCACTGACCAGTAGCAGGTTAATCTTCCATAACCACGGCTCTAGGTGAAGCCTGTGCAAAGGTCTCAAGCTGCACACGGAGACATTTTGAGTGACCTATAGTGTTGGGTATCATGGCATTAAGCATAAAAACTTCACTTAGTGACCAACATGAAATATTTTCCCATTGACTAGGTTGTCAGTTCCTAGTTCGTTTGGAGAAGTCTACATTTCTTTTTCTTATTTCAACATAACTTTGTGAGTAAACAGTAAATAATCCAAGTCTGCTCTATCTTACAAGTGACCCAGGAAGAGCAAATTAAGACAGGAGGTAAGACATGGTGGCCCACACCTGTAGTCCCAGCACTCAGGAGGCTAAGGTAGGAGGAGTGCTGTGAGTTTCCAGCCAGTCTGGGTTAAGTAGTTAGTTCCAAGTCAGACCAGTCTGGGCTACAGAAACCCTATTTCAAAAAATAAATTGTGTGAATGTGTGTGTATGCACACATACACACACAGATAAATGTCAGTATGGTGTGTGACCAGAAAAAAAAAAGGTACCAAAATGTCCATGAATAGGAGATTGATTAGTATAGACTGGTATTTCAGGATGCAAGGAAGCACCCGATGCATCCAAATGTGTAGGGAAAGGTAACCATGACAACTGGGAGAAAAGATCAGGTTGTTGAGCAGTATGATGGCATAACTATGTATTTGTTAAAAAGTAAAAGATATTTATATGTTTAACAACAAACTTCGGGTGGTTACCCCTGAGATTTGGAGTAGATTTGGCTTTTTGTACTTTGCATTGTTTGACATTATACCACACACACACATACATAAAATATTTACATAGGTTATAATCATATATCCCCTCTTGTTTCAATGAACATGTTTTTCTATTTTAGAAAATACAAAATTAGGGGCTCAGTGGTTAAGGCACTTGCCTGCAAAGTCTAACGACCTGGAATTGATTTCCCAGTACCCACATAAAGCCAGATGTACAAAGTGGTGCATACATCAGGAGTTCATCTGTAGTGGCTAGAGCCCCTGGCATGCCCATTCTCTCTCTCTCTCTCTCTCTCTCTCTCTCTCTCTCTCTCTCTCTCTCTCTCTGCTTGCAAAAATAAAATTAAAAAAAATGGCTCTTGCTTTCAAAGCCTGTTAGTCTGGGGGTTCAGTTCTCCAGTACCCATGTAAAGTCAGATGCACAAAGTGGCACATGCATCTAGAGATCCTTTTCAGCAGTAAGAGGCCTTTGTGTGCTCATATCCTGTCCTCTCTCTTATAAATAAAAATATTTTTTAAATACAAATTTTAGAAAATAAGGGTTTAAAACTACAAAATTAAAAAGCTAACATAGAGCTGGGCATGGTGGCGCATGCCTTTAATCCCAGCACTCGGGAGGCAGAGGTATGAGAATCGCTGTGAGTTCGAGGCCAGCCTGAGAATCCAGTGAATTCCAGGTCAGCCTGAGCTAGAGTGAGACCCTACCTCGAAAAACCAAAACCAAAAAAAAAAAAAGCTAACATATAAAGCCGGGCGTGGTGGCGCACACCTTTAATCCCAGCACTCGGGAGGCAGAGGTAGGAGGCCATGAATTCAAGGCCACCCTGAGACTACACAGTGAATTCCAGGTCAGCCTGGGCTACAGTGAAACCCTACCTCAAAAAACAAAACAAAACAAAACAAAAAAAAGCTAACATAGAAACCCAACATGTATGAGGAGTACTTGAAACACGTATATTCAAACATGTCCCCCACAAATTCCATTTTAAGGCAATGTAGGCAATGTAGGCATATGAAAAATACCTTTTCTTCTCTCTTGTCTTTTAAATTTCCAGAAATGGTCTGGTTTAGAGGGAAGGGAAACATCAAGATATGAAAGAGCTAAGTGGTGGACAGTTTATTATACTAAATTTTAAACAATAATTTGGCCTGCACAGACTGAAAGCGACGTGGCAAGAGAATCTTTATATAAATTAGAATCTAGCTTTTCTTTTTTCTCCCCAGTTTATAGTAACGGGAAGCTGGACCAGGCATAGGAAGCCCTTCAAAAGCAGGGGAGAGGCCTCTGAGGCCGTGGTCCTAGGCTGGTGCTGTGCCCTGTGCCCTTCTCTCCTAGCCCGGCACCTCTGACTGCAGCAGCCGAAGAGCTCTTGGGAGCAGGAAACCCACACAGTGCCTTGGCACATAGCAAGTGCCAGTGCACTTCGTTGAATGAACGAACATCTGAGGAGGTTCTAGGCTCTAGCCACCCTTACTTAAAACATGAATCACTGAGCTAAGAGGGACTCAGAGATGCCACACCCTTCCTTCTAAAGATGCCAACTGCAGCCCCAAGAGATTGACTCAGCAAAGCCACAGAGAATCTAGAGGCAGTCAGGCCTGGAACTCAGCTTCCTGACCCCCCCCCCCCGACTTCCCACAGACCTGGTTGTGCCCTCCTTACAGCAGGAAGCCCTGAGTGTGATGTTTCTATAATTCTGTCAAAGGGAGTGGTGATGCTGTCACTGCAGGCATTGCTTTGAATTTGGCTCCCAGGGATCTGCAGCAGCGTGAATCAGCCAAGCCAGCGTCCTCACAGTCCCCCAATAAAGCTGCTGCTCTACTCCTATTTGTGTGAACAGACATAGACTCTAGACCCAAGAGTAACCTGCCTCTCCTGCACCAGAGCCGCAGAGGCAACTGCTCACATGCATCGCCCAACACACAGTTTCAATCATTGGGGCAAAGGCCTTATTAACAATGAAATGCTAAAATTTTCATAAACCAATGCTTTCCAAGAGTGAAAATGTTTAAGAAGGTTTGAGTTCCAATGTGTCACAAAATTTCCCCTTTACTGTGCACATGTTCAAGATCATTAGGTTCATTCCCACATTCCCCACCCACCCTGACACAGGCCTTTCTTTCTGATGGCTGTGCCGGGCCTGTCTCCACAGGCCTACAGTCAGTGCCTCTCCCTGCAGGGCCTGGGAGGGACATTCTCCTGCCTCACCCCACCAGTCAATGCAGGCTCTGTGTCCCTATGATACCTCAGAGCTGACCTGACCTGGAACATGGCCCTCTGCCCTGAGTCTCAGGAGGGGGACAGCAGGCACCCCTCCCCCCAGCCAAGGGGAGGAAGGCCAGGTCACCTCCTGGGGTCCTCAGAGGGAAAGAGGCTCGAGGCTCCCTGTGTGCCCTCTCCTCTTGCCCAGCTCCCCCATTCCCCTGTGAGGTGGGGTGGAGAGCTGGGCTAAGTGCAGTTGCTCACACACTACTATGTGGAGGTGGCACTCCTCAACATTCAGGAAGACAGCACCTGGGGCATATCTGCAGACATTCCTCCCTCTGCAAAGGTAAGAAGGAAGGAGTTTCCAGAGGGCCTACCCGCTGGTGGCTGCAGGTCACGCCCCTCAGGCCCAGAAAGTAAATCTGGGACGAGGAAGCCTTCCAGGAGCCCAGGATTGGCTGCAATCCTGCCTGGCTGCCAGAGGGAGGAGGCAAGACTATGAGGAACCACCCTCACCAACACCTCTGCTTTTGGGATGTCTGGGGGGGGGAAGAGGATGAGCAGGGGACAGAGGCATGGCCACGAGGAACCAGACCCAGAAAGGAGGGCAGCAGGAGGCACTGTTTTTGTAAGGTCTCCTCTTGCCCAACCTCTGCGCACTGAGGAAGATGACTGGAGCCTGGGCTAGAATCTCACAGGGGGAGTCCCTGTTGACCTCCAGGAGTTTCCCTCTGGAGAAACAGGGTTTTTCAAGTAGGTAAATAGGAAATTGAATTTTTTCTCAAGTGTGTGGAAGTGAATATCGGCTTCAGGAGATAGAGGCGGCAGCAGAGAAGCCCCTTTTGGTGTGAAGTGTCTGTGTCAGGCGTACAATGGCTTGAGCTGCTGGCTTCTGCAGGTGTTATCCCTGCATGAAGACTAGCACCTGGGCCACCGCAGCCAGCTGGTGCGCAGTGCAGGCAGGACTTGCATGCCTTCCTTCACAGGCAGGGCTTACTGAGGAGCTCTGAACTTCTTGGATGGCACTGCACCCAGCCAGGCTCTTGCTGGGACAGGGGCTGTGGGTGTTACCTGGAAGGAACCACCTGCCTCTCTGTGGGACAGGAAGAGAGGGCCCAGCCCACTGCTGCTAGAGTAGGGAGAAGGGGAGGGCGGTGGGGCAGTTGGGGTGACTGGGCCCCCGAAAGTAAGAGTGCCCTTGTAATCTTTGCTAGAAATCAGAGAAGAACCGGCTTCTCATCTCTTGCCTAACCTGTTTGTCCATGAACAACCTGAGCCCCTCCCTGGGAGGGAGGCAGGCCTCCATTCCTAAAATTCAAATCTAATCCTGGCATTGTGGTTGGTCAAGCTTAAGATCCCAGAATCTATCATGGATCATTCAGCTGTCTCTGGCTTACCTGAGCCCCATGAAGGTATAAAAACCCTCACCAAGGGCGGGAGGAGCCCTTGGTCTGCCCACTCAGATTCTCGAGCCTCCAGGCTCTGGAAAGACCCTCTTATTCCCATATGAGCTCTCTACCCCCTTCTGCCCTCCACAAGGCAGGAAGGAACTCAACGCTTCCTTTTCTTTTTTTAATCTAATAAATCTAAAAAAGTCTCTTTAAACCTTACATTCTGGTCTATGGATTTTAATTATTTAAATTCCTAAAACAAGAATCTGGGGTACTCTAAATTTGTTGGTGTGTTGGCATATTGATGTATTGGCAATGAACCCCCAAAACTCCTGTTTCAAGTGGGACCAAAAACGGGGCTTCCCTAGGAACAGGATGAAAAGAAAAGCCTGTTATTAGTGTTGGGTGCCCATCTAGACTGGTCAGGAGGCCTAAGGAGTGTGTGAGGCCGGTCACCCTGCCAAGGGAGCAGAGTCGCTAGCTGTGTAGTGCCAAGGACTGAATCATTGCACACTGGAGTATCAGGTCCTGATCTGCAAGTGATGAGCCTTTGAGTCCCAGCCCCAGTCCACTGGAATGGAGCCTTCTGGGACAAGGGCAGCACAGGCGATGGACTCAGCCAAAGACTTGTGCAGAGGGGGGCTCCTCATGTCTCCACAATACCTGAGGCCAAAAGGAATTTTTTCTCATTGATAGAAATTAGGAGCAAGGCAGTCCTGTTTTGTGTGCAGTTAGTCAGGTCATAGGCCCAAAGAAACAAACAAACAAACAAAATCTACACACCCTGACAAACAGCTAACAACCTGCGAGAACATCCTATTGAATGGCCCCCAACTGGAATCTCCTAAGGAGGCCCCAGGGTGCCGACTGCCAGCCCTGGATAGGACAAAATCTGGGAATACAGATTATTTCTGGCAACAACGCTGGTCTACTTCCTCCCATTCAGTGTGATATCTAAAGTGGGGAAGGGGAAGAAAAAGACCCCAGGCCCAATTGAGGGCCCTATCCGGACTGGGGGGCTCTTCTTTAGACCAACCAGGCTGCTTTCTTTGTTCTCCAACAAATCAAAACCCTAAATAGGGGCTGGAGAGATGGCTCAGAGGTTAAGGCACTTGACTCCAGTGCCTAAGGCCCCCGGTTCAATTCCCCAGGACCCACATAAACCAGACCCACAAGGTGGTGGCCCTGGTGCTCTCTCTCTCTCTCTCTCTCTGCTTGAAAATGAATAAATAAAATATTAAAAAAAAAACCCTAAATAGTCTCCATCTTGACAACCTGTTCAGGTCTCCTACCCAGAGAACTTTATTTATGAGAAAGAGAGAGAGGAGAGAGAGAGAGAGAGAGAGAGAGAGAGAGAGAGAGAGAGAGAGAGAGAGAGAGAGAGAGAGAGAGGAGAGAGAGAGAGAGGAGAGAAGAGAGAGGAGAGAGAGGAGAGAAGAGAGGGAGACAGAGACAGAGACAGAGAGAATATGGGTGCTCCAGGGTCTCCAGCCACTGCAAATGAACTCTAGACACATGCACCACCTTGTGCATCTGCCTTTATGTGGGTCCTGGGGACTCGAACTCAGGTCCTTCTGCTTTGCAGGAAAATGGCTTAACCACTAAGCCATCTCTCCAGCCCTCCAGAGACCTTTTGTTCTTTTACTTTTCTTTCTTTCTTTTTTTTGTTTGTTTTTTCGAAGTAGGGTCTTGCTCTAGACCAGGCTGACCTGGAATTCACTATGTAGTCTCAGGGTGGCCTTGAACTCATGATGATCCTCTACCTCTGCCTCCCAAGTGCTGGGATTAAAGGCGTGAGCTACCACGCCCGGCTTACTTTTCTTTAATACAACTGCTTGTTTGCCCTTCTGTCTGCATTCATCATTATTTGTGATCATAAGACAAAGAATTCAACCAGAGACAGAAAATTGGTAACACTATAAACTGTGCACTGTGTGAAGTCCTTGCTGTACATCAACTTATTTAATCTTCATTACACCCAATTAATAAGTCCATCCAACAAAGACCTATTGTGTACTGCTAGGTTCTAGGGATAACTCAGTGCAGTTCTTATTCTCATGACATTTGTAATCTGAGTAGGAAGTATTATATCCCATTTTAGAGATGAGGAAACAGGCTGAGACTACTGTGATGGGGCAGAGATGGGAGCCTCGGTCATCTGTTTCAGAGTCCAAACCCACCCCTTTTTTCTCCCCACATTACCCATGGAGCAGACACTGATGGCTGCCTTTCTAAATCTAACTAACTCACTTCTCTTTTTCCTTGTTGGACAAAACCTATGGTAGCAGTTACTGGAACTAAGCATCAACCAAAAGCAGCTTATGAAGAGAAAAGGGTTTATTTCAGTTTAGAGTCTGCAGGGAAGTGTCATCACGGCAAAGAACTCAGCACGAGCAAGGCAGCTGGGGAAGGAAGTAGCCTGAGCCAGCACAGATACCCAGTAGTGGGGCTGAAATTTAAACCTCAAGGTTCACCCCCAGAGACACACCTCCTCCAGCAAAGACAAGGCGGTAGCTCTGTCACAAGCACATGAGGCTATGGGGCATTCCACATTCAGACTACCACGCTCATTTACTTAAATGCACTTTCATCTCTGGCCACACCACATCTTGTTGGAAGGTACACTTTCTACCTGTGTGCTCATTCCTAGAAACAAATCTAGATGCCCAGGGATAGGCTTAGGCCCCAAACATCTGGCTCTCTGGCCAAGAGACAAGTGGGAAAATTGTCTGGGAGGGTTGTGATGAAGTTTTCTTACACAGCTTTAAGTTTCCCTGAAATGGGTAGTTGGCTGGTCCAGAAAGGTGATAAGAATACACATTCAATCCTGCTGAGCATAACCCCTGAGTTCTAGGCTCTGTGGGACATCAGGTACCACAGCTTGTCTGATTTTTGCCAGCCCCAAACTACTACATGAGGCAGCTCAAACTCCTGCCCTGCCATGGTGGCTTCTGAGATGTCCCATACTGTCCCTCACTTCCTCTGAGTTCCCTAACACATGCAATAGGCTCCATTCCTTTGACTCCTGCTTATGGATTTCCTAGAGATGTCTCTTTTTGACTGACTTCTCTCATGTATGTTCTTGGCCTGTCTTCTGTTTTATCCTGTTAATTTTAAATTATAAACTCTGTCAAGTGAGTAAGAAGACCTATATTTCTTTATACCCTGTTATCAACATAAAGCCCGTAGATCTTAATAGATATTTACTGGCTAATCTTTTTGCCGCATCCCAGCTATCCTGTGCTGCCCTAGAGCAGATAGGGGAACTTGTTTAAACAGAATAAAACAGGAGTCAGTGGTTATAGCTAAGACTCAGTGAATGAGAATGTCAGGCATCCCTCTGACTCACGGCTTGGCTTGAGCAGTGGTGAAGCCACACCAGCTCCAACCATGCCTCTGTGGGCTGGGGGAGGGGAAGACCAAACACTGCTTGCTATAACCTACCCTTTGGGTAACTGTTAGGGAAACAAAGGGCATGGAAACCAACCAGCATTGACCTCATAGGCTACCTATATTTCTAATGATTACCTTTCATTCATTGGCTCAGGAATGTAGCAGAGTACAACACAGAAATGGCTCCTTAAGTCTAGGCTCAAGCAGAAAGAGACCAAATGTCTTGGCCTTACTCAGTAGATAATGCTTCCTAAACCTGAAAACCATTTCCCTGGGTAGGGAGGGAAAAGACAGAGGGAAGGGGAGGGAGCAAGACGCATCTGTGGGTAGCTAGTGTGCAGCAGAGCCCTGTACTCTGCAGTTGGGACATGGTACAGAGGCAGCACAGCTGTGGCCAGGAACCCTTCAAACGGAAATGTCTGTATGCACTAAAACAGAGGACCGGATGGGTGCTCTTGATACCTAGGCAGTAGATCTTGCCTTTAATCCCAGCACTCCGGAGGCAGAAGTAGAATTGTCATGAGTTTAAGGCCAGCCTGGGACTACAGAGGGATTTCCAGGTCGGCCTGAGCTAAAGTGAGACCCTGCCTCAAAAACAAACAAAAAGAACAGGGCTGCAAAGCCTAATGACCTGGGTTCCATTCCCCAGTACCCACATAAAGCCAGACGCACAAAGTGGCACACCATACTCATCTCTGTATCTTGCAAATAAATAAAACATTAAAAAAATTTTTGCCTTTACACTCCCAACAGAAACAATTCCCCCATCTAGATATCACAGGGCATTTCTTTCACTACCTTTATTATAGTACAAATTCTGTTGTACTGTGTACTATGAATGAAGTCAAGATAAATGTGGGCTGGGGTGTAGTTCTGTTGGCAGAGCACATGTCTACGTGCACAAGGCCTGGGATTCCATCCCCACCACCTCAAAGAGGAAGGGCTGAGCACCAGATGGAGCAGTTGGCCGGCCACAGGCTACCTCCAGTGCTGGGGGAGCTGGGGGACTGCAGCCCCCAGAAGAGCCTGCCACTCGATCAACTCTTTTCCAAGCTGAAGATACGGGGGACTGAGGTATCAGGCAGCTATTTTCCTGCAAAGGGCCTGAGTGGCACAGGACAATGGGGCTGCTATCAGAGAAACTGACACTGTGGACTAACTGAACAAGAAACCCTGTTGGACGGAGAAGGGCAAGCAGATGCGAGTAGTGGTTGTCTGTTTCAGCCTCCAGGAATGTCCTGAGGATGTACGAAAAGATGGAAGTGCTGAAGATTTCCTTCTTGAACTTTCCCATCTAAGGGTGGAGGAGACACTTCTTGAAAGCTTGTGTTTTGTTTTTGTGGTGCTTGAAACCAGGACCTCTCTTACATGTGTTAAACAAGTGAGCTCCATTACATCTCCAGCCCCCAAGGTGTTGTTATGTACACCTTTGCTGAAGTGAGAGGAAGCACTAGAACTGTCTGTTACTAGAAGAACCATCTAGAGAAGGCAGTGCCAATCAAGCTTCGGCTCACTTTTCCAGTGCTGGACACAGGCACCCTCCCAAGCAAGACCATTAGCCTATTAGGGATTGGATTTACTCACAAATCTGGAAGAATAAAACCACCCAGAACTCAGGAGGTAGAGGTAGGAGGATTGCTGTGAGTTCAAGACTACCCTGAAACAACATAGTGAATCCCAGGTCGGCCTAAGCTAGAGCAAGACCCTACCTCAAGAAAACAAAAGGAGCTCAACCAAAAAAAAACTTAGTATATATATTGCCAAACTGTCTTCTAATAATGAACTAATCTATTGTCACCTAGTAATACATGGTTTCCCCCTAATCCTCACACAAACATAATTTTCAACCTTTGATTGCAAATGATAACATGTCTTGTTTAAGTTGCGTTGTATTTAGTTTGATTCATTCAGGTGCTGTTCTAGGTACTAGGGTTAAAATAGGAAATAAAGGGCAGAGGAAATGGCTCAGAGGTTAAAGGTCTTTGCTTGCAAAGCCTACTGGCTTAGGTTCAATTCTCCAGCCACCATGTAAAGCTGGATGTTCATTTGCAAAAGCAAGAGACCCTGATGTGCGTGTGCACGCACACACTCACACACAAATAAATAAATAAATAAATTTTTTACAAAAGAAATAAAGTGAATTCCCGTTCTTCGGGAGTTTAAGTTCTGGTAGCAGGATACAGGGGAAAAAGGTATACACATGTGTGTATGCACACATAAGTGTGCATACACCTACAGGCACACAAAATGGTGATAAGAAGGGATAGAAAAAAGTGCTAAGAAGTGACAGTGGAGTGTTCAGCACTAAGTGAGACATTTCTATCAACTCTCCAAGGCCCAGGGACTATTGCGGAAGAAGTGGCAGAAAGAATATAAGTACCAAAGGAAGAGGAAGACTGCTTACAATACAGTCTTCCAGACACAAAGTGGCTGTGGTATTCATGACCTCGCAGTAGCTGACACTATCTCTGTGAGACCTTCGTGACAGAAGGAAGAGAGATGACATCCAATCAGAAGAAAGACTAGGAAAGAGAAGGTATTTAGTAAAGGAGGTGGGATCGGAGCGGGAGATTATGATGGTGGTATATTGTCTATATGTATGGAAATTGTGAATAAAAAGTTCTTTAAAAGACTGGAGGCCGGGCGTGGTGGCTCACACTTTAATCCCAGCACTCAGGAGGCAGAGGTAGGAGGATCGCCGTGAGTTCGAGGCCAGCCTGAGATTACAGAGTGAATTCCAGGTCAGCCTGGACTAGAGTGAGACCCTACCTCGAAAAACCAAAAAAAAAAAAAAAAAAGACTGGAAAGATGATTCAGCGGTAAAGGTACTTGCTTGCAAAGTCCAGATGGCCTGGGTTCAGTTTCCCAGTGCCCATGCAATGCTATATAAACAAAGTGGCACATGCATCTAGCTTGTTTGCAGTGGCAAGAGACCCGGGCATGCCATTCTTTCTTTCTCTCTGTCCTTGCTCCTTTTAAAAATGGCTGGAGTGATGGCTCTGTGGTTAAGACACTTGCCTGAAAAGCCTAACGACCCGGGTTTGATTCCCCAGTACCCATGTAAAGCCAGATGCACAAAGTTTGGAGTTCATTTGCAGTGGCTAGAGGTCCTGGAGTATCCATTCTGTCTCTTTCTGCTTGAAAATAAGTAAATAAATATTTTTTATAAAGAAGTGGAGAAATGGCTCAGCAATTAAAGGGACTTCCTTGCAAAGTCTGATGGTACTTAGAGTTTGATTCCCTGGTACCCATATAAAGCCAGATACATAAAGTGGCACATATATTTGAATGTGCTTATAATAGTAGGAGGGCCTGGTATTCTGTTTATGAATATATATCAAAGTTTAAAATATTGTAAATGCAATCGATACAATCTAAAAAAAAGGGGCGGGGACAGAAAGAGTGTGGGATGCTACACTGCATGAACTGGCCTCAGAGGAGCTCTATGATCAAGTGGAGATCCAAGAAGGCGCATACCTGAAGGGAAGGACGCAAAGTCACCCAACCAACATGACTGGAAAAGAACCCTAGGCAGAGATGGCCAGCAGAAAGGCCACATAGAGGGAAGACTAGGCTGGCATATCTGAGATCAGGCGCATTTCAGGGTGGTAAGCTGGCATATCTGAAGACCAGCAGAGACAAAGAGTGGACTGAGCAAGGCCAAGCAGGCAGGGAAGAGGCAGGCCATGACCGAAGCTCTGGATTTTGGGTTATGTGAGATGAAGGGCTCTAAGGCGGCTGGTGTGTGTGGAAGAAACAAAGCTCTAAGAACTTGAGGTAATACAGATGAGAGACCATGTAATGTTTGTCCCTCTATATCTATCTGCAAATTCCACATTTGCGGAATTAACTAACCATGACTTAACTAAAGGGGGAGGTGTTGGAGAGATTGTTCAGTGGTTAAGGCGTAAGGTGCTTGCCTGCAAAGCCTAATGACTCGGATTCAATTCCCCAGTACCCACAAAAACTGGATACACTAAGTGGAGCATGCATCTGGAGTCCATTTACAGCAGCCAGAGGCCCTCTCTCTCTCTCTCTCTCTCTCTCTCTCTCCTTGCAAATAAATTAAAATAAAAAAGGATCAATATCCAGATGTGACGCTACAAACCTGCAATTGTCAACATTGGGGAGGTAGAGGCACAAGGATCAGGAGTATAAGGACAGCCTGAGCTATATTTAAAAGAAAAAAAAGCCAGGTATATGATAACACACGCCTTAAATCCCAACATTCAGGAGGCAGAGGTAGGAGCACCTCTGTGAGTTAAAGTCCAGCCTTGGACTACAAAGAGAATCCCAGGTAAACCTGGGCTAGAGTGAAACCCTACTGTAAGAGAACATTACTGAAATTTGGAAAAGTAAAGGCAGAGTTAAGCAGAGTTGCTCTTTGGGAACTGTAAACCCAGCAAAGTCTTAGACAAGAAAGGGAGTGTTTGCTGCCAGGTTCACAGTTGTCTCCTTGTTCTCGGGGCAGGGATGGGGAGGGGGCTTATTTATACCTCCTGGAACCCACCATAAATCTGTTTAGACTTCTGTTAGAGCTAAAGCATTTTGTGACTTAAATGCCTCAACTCTCCTCTACCTGGCATGGCTTTTGTCTCTTTGGCACAGGTATTTCCACTTTACTACATGGACAAATAAAAAAAAAAACTGTCACAGTCAGCCACACACTGCTGGAAAGAACCTCCAAAGCAGGCAGTTATGGGAGAAAGGGATTTATTGAAGTTACAGATCCAGGGTAAGTTTCATAATGATGAAAGAGGCTGGCCCCCTTTCACAGGTCCAAGCACAATGAGACACCCCCCTCCCCCAGCAAATAGGCAGGGAAAGGAAGGAAGAAATTTCCTTCCCCTGAAGTTCCTTATATTCTGCCCCCACTGAGAGAGCCACCCACTCTTAGGGTAGAGATCTCCTTTAGCTAATTCTTCCTGTAAGCAACCTCTGAGACCCACCCAAGATTACTGTGGAATACTAAACAGGTCAAGTTGACAACAAAACTTAACCCGCACAGCTGGGGAGATGGCTTAGCAGTTAAAGGTACTTGCTTGCAAAGCCTGCCAGCTAGGGTTCAATTCCCCAGTACCCACATAAAGCCAGACAAAGTGGCACATACATTTGGAGTTCATTTGCATTGGGAAGAGGTCCTGGTATGTACATACTCCCTCTCTTGCAAATAAATACTTTAAAACAACAAATGCCTATGAATCCAAATTGGTTTTGGGATAAAGAATGAAACACGCAAGATCACATATGGCTGTGAAAGTTATTCTGAGTAAGACACAAGGCAAGGGGGTCAGAGGGGCTGACATTCAGTCAAGCTCAAAAGCACTGGGAAATACTGAATTCACTGGAAGGTTGTTTTTTAAAACTTCCACAGAGTTCAAGCTTTAATTTTCTGTCAACACCATACTGCTCAACTGAATAATCCATCTTTTCCCATTCTGTGTTCGCATGTGCACATGTGTGTGGAGCTGGGAGGAGGCTGTTGGATGTCCTCTATTCTTCTGCCCTATTGTCCTCCAGTGTCTCTCCCTGACCCTGAAGCTCACAGGGATCCCCAGCCATCCTCCTGTTCCTGCCCCTCTGGCATTATGGAAGCGCATTGCCACTCCTTCCTGGTTTTTATGTTGGTGCTGAAGGTTGAACTCAGGTCCTCGTGCTGGTGCAGCAAATACTCTTACCCACTGAGTAATTTCCCTGGCTACCTCACCATGAATGAAAAGATTATTTTCATTTTAAGTGATCACAGTTACTATGGTTTTGGTGGCACTAAGAACCCCATTAAGGTCAAAATCAAAGAGCTGGGCATGGTGGCGCACACCTTTAATCCCAGCACTTGGGAGGCAGGGGTGAGAGGGTCGATATGAGTTTGAGGCTACCCTGAGACTACATAGTGAATTCCACGTCAGCCTGGACTAGAGTAAGACTCTGCAGCAAAAAGCCAAAAACAAACAAACAAACACCCCCCCCCCAACCAAAGTTTCAATGCATCCTCCTCACCAGGGAACTCTAGCCCAGGCTGAACTGGAACTCATAGTGAGCCACCTACCTCAGCCTCTGGAGCTCTGGGATTAAGGTGTCTGCCACCACACAAGGCTGGGAACCCAATTTTAGGTATCAGAGTATAAGTAACCTTTGGCAGAAAAAGAATTCCCTATTTCCAGATCAAATGGAAATGTACTTCTTTTCTTTGCTTAAAAACATCAACAAGAAGCCGGGCGTAGTGGCGCTCACCTTTAATCCCAGTACTCTGGAAGCAGAGGTAGAAGGATTGCCATGAGTTCAAGGCCACCCTGAGACTACATAGTGAATTCCAGGTCAGCCTGGATTAGAGCAAGACCCTACCTCAAAAAACCAAAACAAAACAAAAAAAAACAAACCCCCCAAAAAAAACATCATTAAGAGTTATTTCAAAAAGCCCTATTGTGACAGTTAACTCTTTCAGGCAAATTCCACAGATTCTATGCCTGACCCCCTCCCCTTGAGTGAGAGGTGTCTCTAACTAGAGGTAAAACCCAATCCTGAAACTGACTGGTCAGATATGGACCAGTCAGCTGTCCCTCTGACTTATCTGGCCCAGGTCATATAAGTCCCTGAAAGAGGAAATCCAGTTCTCTCTTCAACATGACAGGCTAGCAGACAGACCTCTGAATCTCCAGGGCAGGGGTAAAGTTCCCCCCACACACACCACAGCCTAATGGCTGTGGTGAGGGGCTAGGTTTCTTTCCCACATGAACCTTGACTTCTCAGGATCTTTCCTTCTGCCTGTTTAGCTGAATAGCATAGATTTTGGCTAAAACCTCTCCCATGTGTTCTCCCCACACTGGTGACTGGAGATCTCTGTAACTTCCCATTTTCTTTTAAATAAAGTCTCCCACTGTACCTTATCCTCTGGTGGTCTATAATTTTAATGCTTTAACTTTATAGACAGGAATTCAGGTACTCCTTTAAGTTCTGATCCCCAGCTCCCTGCTACACTATGCTGGCCTCTGACTTTCCTATCCACTTTTGAGATAAGAGTAGTCTAAAGTCCTTCTCATGCAGGAAAGATCCAGGTTCCCAGATCCAGGTCTAGCATCACTTAGACCACTCTGACTGAAGAGGAAGGCTTCGTATGTGAGGATGAAGCCTCTGACAAGCAGCAGGCAAGTGAATGCAGTTCATACATGGGGAGACCATGTCCCATGCTCTTTTCAAATAAAATGAAAAGTTCTGATTTTAAAACTGTATATTCTTTTCTCTTCAGGTCTATCATGCCCCAGTGAGACAAGATCAAGAACAATTTCAAGCTTTTGCAGAAAAAGCAAGGCTTTCTTCTCTCAAGACAGACAAGCATAAAACACAAGGGAAGAGCCTGGAGACACCTGCATCTCCAGCTCCACAGAGACGGAGGCAGGAGCAGCTTTTTTTTTTTTTTTTTTCGGTTGATGCCAACGTGTGCTACACAGTGAGGCTGTGTCTCAAAGAAAAATAAGCAGACAAGGGAATGGAAAGGCTCTTCCTTGTGGCTTTATGCTTATGCAGAGAACCTTAAGACAGGTCCTGCTGGGATGAACCTCCCAATCAGGCACAGTTTATGGGAGGAATAAATTTACTTGAAGCTTACATCTTCACACAGGGCGAGAACCACCACCAGCAACTCCAAAAGCAAGCACACTCAGGCAGCCAAACCACTGGAATTCCAGGAAAAGCTCAGACTGCTGTCTGCATACGTGTAGCTGTAATTCCAGATTCGCCCCCAGAAACATCTTAGGGCTGGGCTCTAAGATCCATCCAAGATGACACCTCCTTGAGTTATAACTTGAGTTATAAGCTTTAACAAAACTTCTGAATCTAGAAGGTCCCATCCATTCACACTACCATAGTAGGCAGCATTCTCTTTTCTCCACAGGAATAGTTTGGGGTTGGAGGAGGAAGCATGTAGGGAGGGGTGGCAAACACTGCAGATTCTCTGAGTTTCTCTTTCCACCCCTGAGGGTATTTTTAGGAACAAAGCTTTGTCCATATAGCAGTTTTGCTGTAAAATGTACTACACAGTAGCTCAGCCTATGTTAAAGAATCTAAATTTATGGCAGGGTGTGGTGGCACACACCTTTATTCCCAGCACTTGGGAGGCAGAGGTAGGAGGCTATGAGTTCGAGGACAGCCTAGAGCTACGGAGTGAATTCCAGGTTGGCCTGGTCTAGAGACCTTACCTTGAAAAAGCAACCCCGCCCCCCGAAAAAAAACTAAATTAGTAATCGGTCTGGAGAGATGGTTTAATGGTTACAGTGTTTGCCTGCAAAGCAGAAGGACCCGAGTTCAATTCTCCAGGACCCACGTAAAGCCAGATGCACAGGTGGCACTTGTGTCTAGAGTTCGTTTGCAGTTGCTGGAGGTCCTGGTGCACCCATTGTTTCTGCCTGTCTGCCTCTCTCTCTCTCCCTCTCAAATAAATGAATAAAATATAAAAACTAAATTAGTAATCCAGTGTCAGATATGATTATATGTTAATGCTGTGAATTGAGAAATAAAGCATAATACATAAAAAGATATACATCATTTTATATCATTAGTATGACAAGCAAATGTGAGGATGCTTAAGAGCTGTGTTTTGCTTAAGAGCAAATATTTAAGTTAGTTATCTTTCAGTTCCAAGTCATGTTTTAAGGACTCAACTATATAGTCTGCTGACATATTTTTAGTTGAGACTTACTTAGTCTCAACAATCTTATAACAGTAAAACAGTAACAAAATAAAAATAAAAATAGGTACCAGAATGGAGGAGCATCAGATGATTTTCATGGCCCTTTTCTACCAGCTTCTCTAGAACTCAAGTGCAGCTCATGTTTTCCTCGCTGCAGCGAGCTCCACACCGTTGGATGAACCCCAACCAGTCTAGGGGAGGAAGGGGCTGATTTCAGCTTACAGAGTCCAGGGGAACACCATCAATGGTGGAAGCAGCTGGCTCCCTTTCAAAGACCCAAGCAGAGAGACACCACTAACAAGCACTACAAACAAGAGTGAGCTGCCAGAGTTCAAATCATGGAACAAGAGCCACCCCAGTGACATGCGTCCTGTAGCAGCCTGCATGCTAGGAACTCAAGTGAGGAGTTAAGTAAAAAAAAAAAAAAATGGGGTCAAACATTCAAACTACCACCATCTATTCTTTTTATTCTGATCTACTACTTCCTCAACTCTTTTAAGTAAAATCCTTTTATTCTTTCATCCTCACCTCCTCTAATTTGGTATGTAATGCATAGAATGGAATGGGATTACCACTTCTGAAAGGTTGCTAAACCACGTTCAAGGCCCACCCCCTCTGCAGCACCTTTAATCCCATCACTTGGGAGGCTTAGATAAAAGGACGGTTGTGGGTTGGAGGCCAGCTTGGGGCTACAGAGTGAGTTCCAGATCCAGTCAGCCATGGCTGGAGTAAGACCCTACCTTGAAAAAACAAAACAAAATAAAACAAATAAAACAAACCCCCACTTTCCCCAACAAACAAATATAAAACTGAAAATGTTTAAATATAAGCAACATATGTAAAATGTAATTGTGTCACTTGAATTTAAGAAAATTTGGCTTTGTCTATGATGTTTTACCTATTTTCCATCTGGACCACTTACTGGAAGGTCAGAAACATCTGACAACATGGCAGGCTAACTGGGTCGTTATTATCCCACCATAGCTGTACTAAATCTAGGACACCCAAGTTCCCATGGTAAAAAATAACAGCTCTATGAAAAATTAAACCATTTATTATCTTAGGTTACAAAAAGTAATAGAATTCTATAAGTGCAAACTTGACAAACACTGTTTTATTATTAGGAGAACACATGGTGATTACATGAGTACATGCTGCAGAGAGCAAATGGAAAAACACAGGGAAGTAGAAACAAAAGGGGAAATGTTAGAAAGAAAGTACATTTACATACATACATTTAGAATAACCCACACAAGGCTGACAGTAGGCACAGTACTGTTTAAACTGCCAGTTACTTAGAAACATGCCTCACCTAGAAGGTGGACAAGTCCTGCTCGTGTGTCTAAAGAACCCTGGACTAAATTACAGTATGTACAGCTCCAGTGTTGCACAGCACAGTCATCCGTTTCAGGCAGGAACCTGTGAGAAACCTGACTGCCTATCCTGCTGAAAGAGCAAAGCCCCATGACTAATTAACATCCCCATCTTCCATAAGGCTTTGTTCAGGTGATACTGGAATGGGGTGTCAAAAACCCCACTTATTTCTGCTGCAAGTTCCCTCAGAACAGACACTGTGGACTCATCACTGGCATTCAGAATCCGCAAAAAGAATTTATTCCACAATTCACCATCTTTAAGCCTAAAAATATATAAAAACCATTTCCATCAAAATTAGGCATACAAAAATTAATCTTTTTAAGCTTAACAGTACATTAATGCACCAAGATGACTTAACGGTAATACCTAGAACTCTAGGATTAAAGATCATTTAAATATTCCTTTGAAAATATAGGGGAAAAGGCTGGGGAGATGACTCAGTGGTTAAGGCGCTAGCTTGCAAAGCCTAATGGCTTAGTTTTGATTCCCCAGGAACCACATCAAGCCAGATGCACAAAGTGGCATGTGCATTTGGAGTTCTCTTAAAGCCGGGCGTGGTGGTGCACACCTTTAATCCCAGCACTCTGGAGGCACAGGTAGGAGAATCGCCATGAGTTTGAGGCCACCCAGAGACTACATAGTGAGTTCCAGGTCAACCTGGGAGAGAGTGAGACCCTACCTTGAACCGCCCCCCCACCACCAAAAGAAAGTTTCTATAAACTCTTGAATTGGAAGCTTTTGTACTATTGTCTACATGATACGCCCAGGTCCAGAACGCTCAGAAGTCTGACAAGTTTGTACACTACTTTTAAGTGACAATTCCTTTACCCTGTATCAGGTACTCTGCTGCTACTCTACTGAAAACAGGCAGAAAGTACTAGTGTTTGGTTTAAGAAAGCTAACATTACCACTGCAGAGACAGCTGATGAAAAAGAGAAAAACTGTCGGACAAGCAAAGACCCTGAAATCACCCACTACTTACTGAGAAGTATTTTGGCTAAGTCTCCAGAGGAACCCATCCCAGAAGACCTGCAGGTGCTCCTTGAACAACAGTACATGTGCTAAATCCGCTATACCAAACAGGTCTACCTGAAATTACAAAAGGCACCATCAGCTAAAGCAGTTCTCTGTCTCTATTATGGATCTTACACAGGAAGTTGAACAGCATAAATGAAGTTTATTTCATGATATACATTTTAGTAGAGTGCTCTTTATCATTGTAGGAAGGGAAAATACCCAGGGACATGATCCGACCTCACTCTAGAGACTGTCCTTAAGAACCAAAGACAGACATATTATCTAAACTACTGTCTACATTTGCCGGGACTCCAACTGTGACCTACTCTGGTCTGCATGGCTACTTCAGGTTCATGATACACATCAATCAACAAATACCTTCTATCTAAAGGTAAGCCAAAAGAGATTTTTGCATATAATGCCACTATATACACCACTTAACATTCGTCCCAATGTTCTCTTATACACATGACTGCATTTAATCTTAAGTTTCGTGTACAAAGAAAGAACACTGATTGTCTTTATTTTCATGGGAAGATCACAGAAAATGACTCAGAAAAAAATCACACGGGTGCAAGCAACAGAAATGGCACTCAGCTTACTGAGTAGTGGGCTTGCAAGTGCTATGTGTATATTCTTAAGCACAGTGAAAGAAACTTGACAAAGAACTTGACTTGGTGATACAATGTCTGAAAACTAGGTCAGCTATTTTAGGAGAGTCAATACTGGTAGGCTCTAGCTTGCACAGGTTATTTAGATATAGAAGAAATTACGAAAGCCTCTGTCTCCATATCTGCCCAGGCTTGCACTTACCTGGTAGGGAGAAGAGCAGTTAGCCAGGATCTTTTGTCCTTCCAGGAGCTGGGCAGTCCGAAAGCCACTGAGGGTAATAAGGTCTAGATGTGCCTGAAGGTCAACACTATAGGAAAAGTCCACTATCTTCAAAGCTTGGCTGTTCTCGATACAATCATAGGGATCCTGAAGTCTGAGCCCAGATGTAAGAGAAAGAGAATAAAAATAGGCCATGAAAGAAGCAACTCAGACTGGTCTTTAAAAAAAAAAAAAACCCCACAAAATTGCAGGGATGCCTTAGCTATGCCAATAGCTCCCTCCAGTGGTTAGTTATGAAACTGCAAGTAGAACAGTGGCAATGTCCAAAAGGATTAAGATTAATAGTTTGGTGACACAGAGTATATGTAAACCACAGTGCATGGTCATCACAGAACATGTGTCAAGTTTCTCTATTATAAAGTAAGTACTGGAAGTAGAGAACAGACTTCTGCCATACAGGGGTCAGAGTCTTTGACTATTGTAACAGATAGGATTTCCAAATATCAGATTCATTTTTACCTCACAAAAGAAAAAAAAAGTAGAAATATAGAAACTGAACCAAGTGGCTTCAAAAGGCTCTTTCTGGCTTTCAATTCCTTGTGACTTTGTCAGTTTTGGAAAGTCGTGACAAAGTAAGAGGCAATGTCCCTTTAGCACTATGTCCTTTCCTGGAGTCCTGGTGGCTAAGAGAAGGTCACCACACCTGCCCAATTTGGAAGAGGCTTGGGAAGTGACTCTGCTTCCAATCTCCATGGCAGCCTAGCACTGACCTATGAACTCACTGCTATGAGGGAAGGTGAAAATACTATTTATGATTCCTCACACTTGGAAACACATGGGGAAATCTCGTAGGGGCTTGTTACCTGCACTAGATTAGTGTGGAAAGTAGGGATATAAAAATACATCCTCCAAATGTTTGCAAACCTGCACAAAGAACTGTCTCATTGAAACATGTGTGGTCTGGATGGGAAGTGCTGCTATATTATGCCCAGAGAAGCCTTAAGACAGCTATGTCAGTAAAAAAAAAAAAAAAAAAAAAAGGTGGAATTTTCTAATTATTTTGGTTATAATTGCATAAAAAGCACATTGAGGCTTCTTTCCATGAAAACCTCAACCATGAGAGTCTAAATCAGTCTCTTCTTACAGCTAAGAAGGCAAGGAAATATAAAGGATTTCAACTTTTGTTTTTCAAGGTAGGGTCTCACTCCAGCCTGGAATTCACTATGTTGTCTCAGGGTGGCCTAGAACTCATGGTGATCCTTCCTACCTCTGCCTGCCTCGTGCTGGGATTAAAGGCATGTGTCACCACACCTGGCTTCCAACTTTTTAAAAAATATTTTTATTTATTTATTTATTTATTTATTTATTGAGAGAGAGAGAGAGAGAGAGAGAGAGAGAGAGAGAGAGAGAGAGAGAGAGAGAGAGAGAGAGAATGGGTGTACCAGGGCCCAAACTGCAGACACATGAGCCCCTTTTGTGCATGTGACTTTTATGTGGGTGTTGGGGAATCAAACTCGGGTTGTTAGGTTTTGCAGACAAGTGCCTTAACCACTAAGCCATTCCTCCAGTCCCCAACTCTTAATATGTACTACTGACCTTAGAAAGTTAACTGCTTCTGCATGACATAAGAGGCACTCAGGTTCTACCAACTTCTCTTCACAAGTTAGGACCCTACTCTACCCAGGCTGACCTGAAATTCACTCTGTAGTCCCAGGCTGGCCCCAAACTCACAGCAATCCCCCATCTCTGCCTTCTGAATTAAAGGTGTGTAGGCCACTACATCAGGCAAAGCTTGGATCTTGAAACTGAGCTGTGTTGTGTCTCTTTGGCTGGCATCATTACCACATCTGTACTGGCCCTACTCAAAGAATGACTCTGCAACATCTATCTATCTATCTATCTATCTATCTATCTATCTATCCATCTATCTATCCATCTATCTATCCATCTATCATCTATCTATCTATCTATCTATCTATCTATCTATCTATCTATCTATCTATCTATCTATCTATCTATCTATTTGGTTTTTTGAGGTAGGGTCTCACTCTAGCCCAGGCTGACTGACCTGGAATTCACTTTGTAGTCTCAGGGTGGCCTTGAACTCATGGTGATCCTCCTACCTCTGCCTCCCGAGTGCTGGGATTAAAGACGTGTGCCACCACGCCCGGCTTGCAACCTATTTTATGGTCCTCAAAATATTCACATTTTATATCTCTCCATGAAAAGAATAATACCCAGTGGTTCTTTGATCTAAGTTACATTAAAAATTCTTGCCTGTCATGGTGGCTTATGCCTTTAATCCCAGAATTTGGGAGGCAGAAGTAGGAGGATCACCATGAGTTCGAGGCCACCCTGAGATTACATAGTGAATTCCAGGGTCAGCCTGGGCTAGAACAAGATCCTACCTCTAAAATAAACATCCTTTTAAACTAGTCTCACTGGCTATGGTGATATATGCCATTCATCTCAGCACTCCTTACTTCCCAGTGTTCAGGAGGCTGAGATCAGAGGATCACTGGGAGGTCCAGGACAGCCTGGATAGAGTGAGACCCTGCCTCAAACTGCTTTTTTCAGGGGAGATGGCACAGCAGTTTCTGGTGGCCAGGTTTAATTCCACAGGACCCACGAATGGCTAGATGCACAAAGTGGTGCTTGCATCAGTTCCTTGGCAGTGGATGGAGGCCCTGACATGCCCATGCTCTCTCTTATGTCACCATTTCTCTCTGCTTACAAATAAAATATTTTTAAAAAACCAAAAAACAAATTGGTCAAGCATGGTGGTGCATGTCTTTAATCCCAGCACTTGGGAGGCAGAGATGGGGGGATTTCTATAAGTCTGAGAGTGTTCCAGGTCAGTCTGGGCTAAAATGAGACCCTACCTAAAGGAAAAAAAAAAAAAGAAAAAAATTCTTTTAAAATTATTCTCAGTAATTACTGATAAGTACATAGCAAATATTCTTTTACCCTAATGTATTCATAGATCATCAAAATGCATAAATAATTATTCATGTTTTAGAGAAAGCTGACAATTCTAAGAAAATGAAAAGGACCCACCTGTTTCTTAGAATCAAACTCTTTGGACTCAGGTCTCCATGAACTATTTCAGCTTTGTGGAGTTTCTCCACAGTTGTCAGAAGGTTGTAAACAATCAGCACTGTTAGTTCATGAGTAATGAGCTCATCGTGCTGGAGAAGATCCTGGAAAGAGAAGGACAAAGTTGGTGCCCATAGTTACACTCCACCTCTGACAAGAGGCTGCCGCCAGCCTCATTTATCAGCTGGGTCCTTGTCTCTTTTCCTTTCCTTCTGTCTGCTTATGTTTTTAAAATTTTATTTATTTGTTTGTTTATTTGAGACAGGGAGAGAGAGGAAGCACAGGCTGGTCTCAAACTCACAGTGATCCTAACAGCCTCCTGAGCACTGGGAAATGAGGAGTAATGCCAGACTTTTATTGTCTATTTCTTTGCAAGGAGAGAGAATGAAAATGGGCAGAGCAGAGACTCCTGCCATTAGAAGCAAACACCAGCCTACTGGGGAATCAAACCCTAGCCTTTAGGCTTTGCAGGCAAGTGCCTTGATCACTAAGCCATCTCTCCAGCCCTTTGGTTCACTTATTTATTTTAAATAAAGAATTTTACTTTTTTAAAAAAAATTATGGGGGCTGGAGGGATGGTTCAGCAGGTCATTTTGCTTGCAAAGCCTAAAGGCTAGGGTTTGATTCCCTAGTACCCACATAAAGCCAGTTGCACAAAGTGACACATGCATCTGGAGTTTGCAGTGGCAAGAGCCCCCTCCTCCAAAAAACAAACAAACAAACAAAAAGATAAAAAAGCCCCCTCCTCTCTCTCTACTTGCAAATAAATAAAAACAAATTCACTTGTGTGTGTGTATATGGGCATGTGCATGACTAAGTGTGTATGTGAAGGTCATAGGACAACCTCAAGGTGTCTGTGAGCTTCCATTTTCTTTGCAAGTTCAAGGCCACCCTGAGACAATATAGTGAATTCCAGGTCAGCTGGGGCTACAGCAAGACCCTACCTTGGCAGAAAAAAAAAATAAAAAGGAAAAAGGGAGAAATGTACAAATAGTAAAACCACCATGTTACAGATGAGATAGAAGAGTTCAATGGGATTCTAGCCCTAACTTGGATTTGGTGCCCACCAACAACCAAGTCTTTCCAAAAATGAGGAGTGGTGAACAACCAGAGAGGGCCTCTCCCCCTCCCCAGGCTGACCTGGAAATCGCTATGTGGCCTAGGCTGGTCTCATACTTGTCAAGATCTTCTTGCCTCAGCCTTCCCAGTGCTGGGAAATAAAAAGTTAAAAAATACCTGAAGTCCTTGGTCAAGGTGACTTGGGATCTAGCTCAGTGGTGGAGAATTTGCTTAGACTATGTGGAGCCTTGGGTTTAATCCCAGCACCAGTGGGGAAACACTTGGGAAAAGAAAATAATCAGTACTTTTTTGCTTTTGTTTTGCAAAGTCTCACTCTAACTCAGGCTGGCCCCAAACTCATGGTACTCCTCCTGTCTCAGCCTCCTGAGTGCTGGAATAAAAAGCACACACCACCATGCTTGGCTAATACTTTTAATAAAAAAAAAAAGTATTCATTTTCAAGTGGGAGAGGGAAAGAATGGGTGTGTTGGGGCCTTTAGCTGCTGCAAATGAAACGAACTCCAGATGCATAAGCCACTTTGTGCATCTAGCAGTATGTGGGTACTGGGGAATTGAACCCAGGTCTCTGCCTTAACTGATGAGCCATCTCACAAGCCCCAATACTTTCAATTCTTAATTTAACTGGTCTGCTTCTAGGATAGGGCATGCTGGTACATGCCCGTGATCCTAGCATTTGGGTGACTGAGGCAGGATAGCCTGTGCTAAAGGCTATGAATAATAGGCCAGCCAAGATGACCAACAAGACCCTGTCTCAAAGATAAACTAATTAAAAATTCATCTTCTATATGCTGACAAGATATATATATTTTTTGAGGTAGGGTCTTACTCTAGCCCAGGATAACCTAGAATTCACTATGTAATCTCAGGTTGGCCTCAAACTCACAGCGATCCTACCTTCGCCTCCCAAGTACTGGGATTAAAGGTATGCAACACCACACCTAGCTAAGAGTATTATATTTCTTTGATAAATGAAGTAGAAATTTCTTGAGATTTAAAAATTATATGGTTTTAGTATTAATACAGACCTGAAGTGTGGAACAGTTTACATACTGGTACCAAATAATACAGCCATCTTGGAACTGATAACAGCTGCAAAACAGATCAATTTCTTCGTTTAATCGTTCCTTTAACTTGAAGTTGATATAACAGTCCCATGGAACAGGCTGAGAAGACACCTGTAAGATACTATATTTTAAAACATTGTATCTCAAAACTAAGAATAGCCAGGCATGGTGGCACACACTTTTAATTCCAGCACTCAGAAGACACAGGTAGGAGGATCACTGTGAGTTCGAGGCAACCCTGAGAATACATAGTGTATTCCAGGTCAGCTTTTAAATAAAGCAAAACAAAACACCCAATGCTTTATTTAAATAACAACAGAAACAATTAATAATTAAAATATGCAATCATGATTCACAATCTGATTACAAACACAGTTCTTGGACGGGGAGATGGTTTATCAGTTAAAAGGCACTTGCTTGCAAAGCCAGCTGGTTTGGCTTCAATTCCCCATCATCCACATAAAGCCAGATGCAAAATGTAATACATGTGTCTGATGTTTATTTGTAGCAACACAAGAGCCCAGTATGTGTACACACACACACACAATTCATAAACACATGCAAATAAATTAAAATTTTTTAAAAAGTCATACATTTCTTAATGTGGCCTATATACACAGTGGAATCCTATTTACCCACAGAAGATCAAAATCATACATTCAAGAAAATAAATAAAGGTCATTGTGACGGTTTGATCCAGGTGTCCCCTACAAACGAATGTGTTCTAAATGCTCGATCCTGATGGCAGTTCAGGAATTAGAACCTTGTTGGAACTGTGCTGTTGGGGGCGGGCTTATGGGGGTTATAAACACTGGCAGCTTCCCCTTGCCAGTGTTTGGCATACCTTCCTGCTGCTATTTCCCATACTGTGGCAGAGGTGATGTCCACCCTCTGCTCATGCCATCATTTTCCCTGCCATCATAGAGCTTCCTCTCGAGTCCGTGAGCCTAATAAACCCATTCAGCAGCTTTTGCTTGGGTTCTTTGTTGCAGCAATGTGAAGGTTGTCTTCAACATTCATCATGTTAAGTGAAATAAGCAAGACTCATAAAGACGGATACCATATTTTATGATATGTAGAATCTAGATTTAAATATATTACATACAATACACACAGAGAACAAGAAAGTAGAAAGGAAGGGGCCTGAAGAGAAGGGGAAGGACGAATAAAAAGGCAATTGGTGTGAGGGATAAAGACAAAAACATGTTTTCTTCTATATGTGGAATGTAAATTCAACATTCTATGCATATGTATGTGATGGTTAAAGTTTGTTGGCAACTTGATCTGTTTAGTAATCCACAGTAATCTTTGGTGGGTCTTTGAGGTTGCTTTCGGGAATGATTAACTGAAGGAGGAAGTCCTTCCCCCAGAGTTGGTGGCCCTTCCGGAAGGGGGCTTTATATAAAGAAGTTCTGGGAGAAGAGGATCTCTATCTTCCTCCTGCCTTGTTTCTGGTGCTGCTTGCTGATGAGTGTCTTAACTTGTGAGTGCATCTGTTTTGCTCGTCTATCCTCAGCCTCCTAGCATGGACTGAAGACCAGCAACTCCCCAGGAAGCCTTCAGACCTTTAGGGCTGGATTGGGACTGCTGAGGCTTCCAGCCATGTGGACTAAGCAGCTACCAGTTCCTTGACTCTAAAGCCTTCACACTGATGTTGTTGGGCTGCCATCAACTAATCCAATAAATCCTCTTTGTATACAGTTCATTCTATCGGTTCTGCTCCTCCGGAGAACCCTGACTACATGTATGTATGGCATGAAAGCACAGGGGAGCTGTTCAGGGGAAGGAAGGGGACGAATGAGGGGGATGAGAGAGGTGAAAGTGAATATGAGCAAAGTGTAATTATTTACATGTGTGTCATAATGAAACCCATGTATGCTAACTTTAAAAAATAAACAAATCATGGGCCAGGAGTCAGGTACACACCTATAATCATATCATTTGAGAGGTAGAGGCAGGAGAATTGAAACAAGTTTGTCAACCTGGTCTACATAGTAAATTCCAGGCTATCCAGGATGCTATCTCAAAAACAAAAAAACAAACAACAACAAAAACACCATAATTCTTCCATCCACTCTTCATTTTTGTTTTGTTTTTCGAGGTAGGGTCTTACTCTAGCCCAGGCTGACCTGGAATTCACTATGTAGTCTTAGAGATCCTCCTGCCTCTCCCTCCTGAGGGCCGCCATGCCAGGCTTCCAGCCACTCTTGATCATCCAACAGATGTAATAATAAAAAGACATCTAATAAAGCATAAATTACAATAAAAGACACAAGAACAACACAATTCTGGAAGTTGGAGGGTGAAAGAGAACACTGTACCTCGAATACTCCAGGAAAGCATATTTCAACAGAGGAGAAAATGAAGGCAAGCACATTCCTAACCCTACATCCTACAGTATCCAACAGGTGTGGTATCAGCTATCTGAGTAAGGTTGAATGGAGCTCACACAGTAATGAGTGAACCACATTTCAGGGGATCTTTGTCCCAGAGCCCTCCTCCTGGAGAATATCAAGCACAAGAGCTGTGGACTGGAGGAGACGAGGTACAATGAGGAATGAGCATGGAAAACAGGAAGTTCCTCAATCAATGTGAGATGCACCTCCCTGCGTACTGTTCTCCAGGCTAATTCTCAGGCAGCTTTCAAAAGCCTGCAGCCAGGAGTACATTCTCTGGGCAGGCAATTACAAGTCTTCTTTGAGAGATCTGATCAGCTCAAGACAGAAAAGATCTAATGATTACAAAGCTTTTCAATAAAATGTCCAAGCTACATTACCCTACAGCGAGGTCTTCAACTGTCAAAGTCTCCCTAGATACAAGAGCTTTCGATTAGCTTTAGTGTTAAATCTGACTATAACGGAAAACACTCCAAGAAAGCCTCTATTTTAAACAGACAAAAAGGAGAGAGTCAAGAGAAGAAATCATTTCTTTGGTGTATGTATATGTAACATGTGTGTTATGAGGTGTGGTGTGTGCTGGTGAGCACATGCCCTATGCATATGGATGCATACCAGAGTAGATGGTGCCCTCGTCTATGCTGTGATTCCTTGAGGAGTTGCCAATTTGTAGGTAGTGACTGCCCTGTCTCTGCTCCCACAGGACTGAGGTCACAGCAGTGTGTGGCCATGCCCAGCTATTTATGTGGCTGCAGGGGATCAAACTCAGGCCCTCATGCTTGTTGTGTCATCTCCCTAGCCCTAAGAAATCTTGCTGGATGTGGAGCTCACTTTTAATCCCAGCACTAGGGGGTGTGGTGGAGCACTCCTTTAATCCCAGCACTAGGAGGAATGGTGGACCTAACCTTAAATCCCAGCACTAGGGGGCGTGGTGATGAACACCTTTAATCCCAGCACTCAGGAGGCAGAGGTAGGAGGAATGCTGTGAGTTTGAGGCCACCCTGAGACTACACAGTGAATTCCAGGTCGGCCGGGGCAACCTTGAAAAAACAAAAAGAAAAAAAAAAAAGATTGATGAAATACAGTCAGATCTCTGAATCTATAGGTTCTGCATTAGAGGACTTAACATGATAGAAAATACTTATGAGGGGGAAAAACTATCTGTAACTGAACATGCACAAATTATTTTCCCTGATGTTAACAACACAGTAAATACCTATACACAATGCATGTACATTATATTAGTGTTGCAGTTACCTTCTCATTACTGGGACAAAACACCTGACCAAAAGCAGCTGATGGGAGAAAAGTTATTTTGGCTTACATTCTTGAGTGGAAGCTTCATGATGGCAGGGGAACAGTATAGCATGAGCAGAGGCTGTACATCACCTCTGCCATAGCTGGTGGAAAACAGGAGGAGAGCAACTCAAATTCTGGTAAGGGGGAGCTGGCTATACCACCCCTAAGCATGCCCACAGAAACACACCTCCAAACAAATTGCCACCAGCTGGAGACCAAGCATTCAGAACACATGAGTTTATGGGGGACATGTGAATCAAACCACCACAATTAGGTATTAGAAGTAATGTAGAGATGATTTAAAAGATGTGTGTAGGCTATTTGCAAATACTATGACAGTTTATATAAAGAACTTAAATCTCCTCAGATTTGGTGTCTAGGGCAAAAGGGAGATGGTTTGGAAGCAATCCCTTAGGGACCAGTATCTGCTGACCACAGAAAGTAAAACCAAAAGACAAAAAAATTAGAGCTATATATTTTTAAAATATTTATTAATTAATTTGCAAGGGGAGAAAGATGAGAGAGAAGGAAAGGAAGCTGGGAGTGGTGGCGCACACCTTTGGTCCCAGTGCTTAGGAGGCAGAGGTAGTAGGATCAATGTGAGTTCGAGGTCACCCTAAGACTACATAGTGAATTCCAGGTTAGCCTGGGCTAATATCAAGTAGAGAGAGAATGGGCACACCAGGGCCTCTTGCAAATGAACTCCAGATGCATGTGCCACGATGTGCATCTATCTGGCTCTATGTGGCTACTGGGGAATTGAACCTAGGTCCTTAGGCCTTGCAAGAAGAGCCATTTCTCCAGCCCTATTTATTTTTGAGCCAGGGTCTCATGTAGCCCAGGATAGCTTCAAACTCAATGTGTAGTCCAGGCCAGCCCTGAACTACTGATCCTACTGGCTCCACCTTTCAAGTGCTGGACTGACAGGTGTGCATCACCATACCCACCTTAGAAGTTAAGATTTTTAGAGATTCTGTTCAGGAAACACAGATCCTAATAAAGGAAATTATAGTGAGGTGTTGTGGTACATGCCTTTAATCCCAGCACTTGGCTGGCAGAGGTGGGAGTATCTCTTGTGACTTCAAGGTCAGCCTGGGCTAGTGAGAGACCTTACCTTGTAAAACAAAAAATAAAATAAAATAATAAATAAAATTAGAGAATGAGAAAACAGAAAGGAGAAAAAAAACAATTTTTTTCATTGAAGAAAATTTCTCAGAACTGAAGGAGATCCCAAATTGAAATGTCCATTAAAAAAGCCAGGCTCACTTGGGAAGCTGAAATAATAATATATATTGCCCTGAGTTCCAGGCCAACCTAAAGAGTGACTGATTCCAGGTTAACCTTGAGTAAGACCCTGCTTCAAAAAAGGTCCATTGAGTACCATTGAGTATTTATACCAAAATAAGTAACTTTCATTTCAGAATGCCAGGGACAAACATAAGATCCTACAGGATCCAGAGGGAAAATAGTCCACATAAACTTTAAGAATGAGAATGGAAGTTGGGTGGGATAGCATATGCATGTAATCCTAGTACACAGAAGACAGTGTAGGAAGATGATGATTTTGAGGCCAACTTTAGCTATATAGCAAGATCATGTTCAAAACACCAAGAGAGAATTAGAATGGCAAGACTTCAAAAGCAAGGTTAGGGATGAAGGATATGGCTCAGTGGTATAGTATTTGCCTAGCTTACGTGATGCCTGTGTTCAATCCTTAGAATTTAAGGGAAGGAAGGGGGAAAGGAAGGAAAATAAAGAAGAGAAAGAGGATGGAGGGAAGGGAAAGGAGAGAGGGTAGGGAAGGAAGGAAGAAAAAAATGCTCCTCCAAAGTAAGGAGAAGTAAGCCAGGAAGAAAGAAAAGAAATACAATCTAAGAATCTAGGTATCTAATATGAGAAAAAGGTAATGAGACAGACTACCTAGAATTATGAACAGAAGTTTCACGGTCACACTGCGTATGTGTCAAGTCTAGAATATAACGTGTCCAGATGGAGCAGGTCAAAAAAAGTGGGGGCAGCTCTCTTTTGGCTTTCTGATCCAAGTGCTTTCATTTTTTTTCCTGTCCAATTTTTCACTCTTTCTCCTCCTCTCTTCTCCCTCCCCCATTATAAAGTGTTAAACTTGAAAAATATTTTTATGGGCAGATTTTCTCAGGAAGATAAAATTGATATACTTAGTATATGGACATAGTGAAGCTATAAAGAACCAGTCCTACCTTTATTAAGGTCAGTCCTGCAGAGCTGCTTTGTGTCACCCAGAATAACCTGTAGTCTTCACACATTAGGTATTCTTCTTGAATGTAAAAATCTTCAACTCCTGTTGAGGTTAGATTTCCATTTAAAAATCATCAAGAACATATATGGCCCCTTATTGTTGGTTGTGATCCTCTTACTTCATTCAGCCCCTGGAGTGCTAGAGTTATAGACCTGGCTTATAATGTTGCTTCATTTTTAGAAAAACAAAACTGTCAGGTGTGATGGCCAACACCTTTAATGCCAGCACTCAGGAGGCTGAGGTTGGAGGATCACTGTGAAAGAGGCAACCCTGAGACTACATAGTGAATTCCAGGTCAACAAGGTCTAAAGTGAGATCCTACCAGGAAAAAACAAACCAATTTATTTATGAGAGAGAGAGAGAGAGAGAGAGAGAGAGAGAGAGAGAGAGAGAGAGAGAGAGAGAGAGAGAGAGAGAGAATAGGCGTACCAGGGCCTTTTGCATTCATGTAGCACTGTGCATCTGGTTTGACATGAGCACTGGGGTACCTGGGCTGTCAGGCTTTGCAAGCAAGCACCTTAAACTATTGAGCTATTTCTCTAACTCTTTAATGGCATTTTTTACTACCTAGGAACATTTACTGTTTAAGCATCAAACTCAACTATAAATAATCACTTCTTTGTATACTATTATGTGCAAAAGGACATGGATCCAACATTACTTACCTAATTCAATTACCTTCCCTACTTCCAATTTAGGCAAGGGTCTGTCTTCTATAGAAAACTCCATAGAAGCACTTAAGTCTGACAGGGATTTGAATAGTTGTGCACGGTATTGTGAACACCAGGGTGACTGAATAACATTTTCTGTGGAGGGAAAAAGTTAAAATAAATAAATAAATCATGCAAAGAATATCTAGCCCAGTGTGGTGGTGCACCCCTTTAACCCCAGCACTGGGGAGGCAGAATAGGAAGATTGCTGTAAGTTTGAGTCTAGCCTAGGACAACAGAGTGAGTTCCAGGTCAGCCTGGGCTAGAGAGAGATCCTACCTCAAAAAAGGGGAAAAAAAAAGTCTAAACCAAGCATGGTGATCTTTAATTCTTGTACTCAGGAAGCTGAGTTCTGGGCCAGCTTGGGCTACAGAGTGAGTTCCAGGTCCAGCCTAGACTAGAGTGAGATTCTGCTTCAAAAAAATAAAACAAAAAATTCTAATGTTTAAAATAGATATTGGAGTGGGAAAAGAAAGAAGATAACAAAATCAATATTGCTAATGTTACTACAGTCACCTGCCCTAGATATTGAGAACTCTCACAATGTAGGGCAACTTGCCTAGGAAAGATCACAGCACACAGCTCAGCTCACTCATGTGTAGAAATGTTTACTAAGCAGTATCTGGATGTTTGCCCCTAAGATGGATGATCCCACCTGTAGTTTCATTAGTAAGTTCCAGCTTCACAGGAATTTGCAGACTTTTGACAGAGGAAGTACTTGTGACAGAAGCAGAAGATCCAGAGAAGCCCGAGAAGTGTGTGGCTTCACAGCTGTCTTCAATAATTGGGCTGAAACAAACAGAAATAAATCAGGTTTAATAGGGATAGTATATGCCATCCTACCTGTTATAATTTTTTTAATCTTCAAATATAAAACCATGATTATTCATGAACCATTCCTTCATAAAACTTAATATGAACAAAAAGCCAAGAAACAGTAGCTTGTGCCTAACCAAAAATACACATCTGATGTGTATAAACTTTAAAAAGCATGAACACAGGCAATATGAAGACTGAGTACCTTTAAAATATGTCAATGACATATCTACAATTTAAATTAGGTTAAGACAAATATCATTACCTAATGTATATTTTACATAATTATGTTATTTTCTGTGAGATTAATAAATGACAAAACTACAGATGTCATTGTCTAGCAGTTCAAATACTGAAAGGCCACATGACTTTTCTTAATTCATTTTCAAGCAGAGATATACACAGAGAGAGAGAGAGAGAGAGAGAGAGAGAGAGAGAGAGAGAGAGAGAGACAGACAGAGAGAGAATGTACCAGGGCCACCACCTTGTGGGTCTGGCTTATGTGGGTCCAGGGGAATTGAACACAGGGCCTTAGGCACTGGAGGCAAGTGCCTTAACCGCTGAGCCATCTCTCCAACCCCACATGACATTTTTAAGTATAACAAGAACTTTAAGTACCATTTCTAGCTTTCTATATTTTTATATATTTTTATATATATTTTCTATATAACTTTCTATATTTTTGAGAACACGCACTGTCATTATTGGAAGAAAAACATACTAATGAAAGCCCAAATATGACAGAATTCAATTTGCTTTCTAAAATCATACTCAATTGTCAGCAAAATAAAGGAATACAAATAGGGAGTTTTAGATCCCTGGCTATTAATGCTGATTGATCAACTTAAAGAAAAGTTGTCTGCCAGAAACGCAGTTAAATATACTGACACATTCCCAACCCATTTTTACCTCGGGCTACAAGGCAAAATGTCATTAAAAAAAAAAAAAAATCAATGTACCTTTCACAGTTATAATTTTAAAATATCTTAACTTATAAATTTCATGTTGCTCCAGGTGAGCCCAAGCATTTGGCCCACTAGCACTAGTATAATAGAACTTTTCTCTCTAAAAATATATTATGTTGGAGTCTTTTAAATAAAATTTATTTTAAAGTCATAACTTTTTATTTTTATTTAAAAAAAAAAAAAACATTTCTGAGAGAGGGGGTAACCAGCCTCCTGCTACTGCACTCCAGACTGCATCTGGCTTTAAGTGGGTGCTGGGGAAATGAACTGGGGCCATTAGGCTTTGCAAGCAAACGCCTTTAATTGCTGAGCCATCTCTCCAGCCTTTTATTTGGTTTTATCTTTAGTGTTCTTTTTAGTGAGAACTCTCACAATGTAGGGCAACTTCTCTAGGAAAGAAAACCACAGCACACAGTTCCACTTGCTCAAGTGTAGAAATGTTTACTAAGCAGTATCTGGATGTTTGCCCCCAAGATGGATGATTCCACCTGTAGTTTCTGAGCCATCTCTCCAGCCTTTTTTTTTTCCCCCTAAAGTATCATTTTTAAAGTTCATTATTTTCCCAAATCAGAAACAGATTTATAATCCGAATCTGGGTACACCGATTCTGGTTGATAAAGCAAGTGCTATAATTACATTTTTGGATTTATGCTTGACTTACTTAATTTATAATGAATGCCTATTCTGTACTATGTTTTAATTTTTAAAAAATTTACAGAGAGAGAGAGAGAGAGAGAGAGAGAGAGAGAGAGAGAGAGAGAGAGAGAGAGAGAGAGAAAGAATATAAATAAGACTACAGAGTTAGTTCCAGGTCAGCCTGGGCTAGAGTGAGACCCAATCTCAGAAAAGAAAAAAGTCAGTATGGTGGTAGACACTTTTAATCCAAGCACTTGGGAGGCAGAGGTAAGAGGATAGTTGAGAGTTCAAGGCCAGCCTGTGACCACAGAGTGAAATCCAGTCCTTCCCTTCCCTCTCTTTTCTCCCCACTCATCAAACAAGCAGGTCTTACTCTAGCCCAGGATGACCTGGAGTTCACTATGTAGTCTCAGGGTGGTCTGAAACAGTGATCCTCCTGTGATCACTGAATATAGAGCTTCTTCGTTCATGCTTAGCAATTCAACTGATTTTCAACATTGGATGGATCCCTTGCCTACAATCTTAGTAATTGGGAAACTAAGGGAAGAGTAATGTAATAAGTTTAAGCCCTGCCTAGGCTAGAGTGAGATCCTATCTCAAAGTTACAATATTGTATATCTCAAAGCTTACAATGCAAACTTCCAGACATAAAATGGCCTTGATATTCATGACCGTCAAATAATACCTACACAATGCTTAATAATACCTACACAAAATAAGAGGAAAAGATGACTCATAATGGTTTGTTGTCTATAATTATGGAAGCTACCAACAAAAAGTTGATTTTTTTTTAAGTTGAAAAATGGGCTGGGGGCTGGAGAGATGGCTCAGCGGATAAGGCACTTGCCTCCAGTGCCTAAGGCCCCGGGTTCAGTTCCCCAGTACCCACATGGGCCAGACCCACAGGATGGTGGCCCTGGTGTGCTCTCTGTCTCTGTCTGCCTCTCTGTATCTCTGCTTGAGGGTGAATGGATAAAATATTTTAAAAAAGAAAATAAATAAAATATTTTTAAAAAGGGGGGGCTGGAAAGCCTGGCATGGTGGCACACACCTTTAACCCTCTAACCCTATAATCCAGACCAACCACTAAATCCCACTGACGGTATCTGGGATAGCCTTCCTATCCTGCTAAGTATTTAGTATGTGGCAGGTGTGGGAGCTTGATAGCTGATCACTTTGATGAACACTTGTCTTTGTGAAAACTACAATGCCCAATCACCTCAGTTTCTTGATACTAAGTGTTTGACTATAAATATTGCCACACGCAATAGTACAATGATCCTCGGAGCTCTTTCCATCTGGATCCTCTTCCTGCAACAGTCTCTCAGGATCAGAAGGAATGTCCTTCAAGGGCATTTTCTCGTGGAAAGGAGTGGACACAAAATGAGCCGCTCTTGCAAAATCACAAGTGTCTTCTGGGTTAGGACAAATGGTAACATTCCTGAAACCTGTGATAATAGCATCCTCACTCAAAGGCTCGATTCCTGTAAATTCATCCTGAAATAAAAAACACAAAGTTTGGCTGAAATATTTCAATGAACACTTGAATGGCCTATTTTTTGTTTGTTTTTATTTTACTTAGAGAGGCATCCTATCTTTGATATAGAAGAAGCATATGAGATCTCTAGGTAAAGACTTTGAAAAACTACACAGTGAGGACTTGCCACACAATAGAAGATACTGGATTCACCTAAGAACTAAAGCACTAGTACTACTTCTTAGAGACTTCATTAAGAAACTATTCTGATAACTATCTTCCTAGTTCTAAAGTCTTGCTTTATTCAACATGCATAATTTTTATTCTGTTTCTTTTTTTTTTTTTAACCATTAAAAACATGTATAAACTGGGCAGGCTGGTGCACACCTTTAATCCCAGCACTCAGGAGGCAGAGGTAGGAGTTCAAGGCCAGCCTGGAGCTACAGAGTTTCAGGTCATCCTGGGCTACAATGAGACCCTACCTTAGGGGAAAAAAATGTATATATTTATGGTGACACATTCTGCAAATTCTTGCTAGCATATTATGAGGCCCCAATCTGATAAGCAGTTTATCCTATGTTGGGAAAGAACAAAGTCACATGATGCAACAGAATGAATAGTATAGTTTCACTCAAAAGACAAATTGGGAATTAAGATATGAGGGCTGGAGAGATGGCTCAGCATGCAAAGCCTAATGACCTGAGTTCAATTCTCCAATACCCACATAAAGCCAGATGCACAAAAGGGGTACAAGCATCTGGAGTTCATTTGCAGCAGCTAGAAGTCCTGGACCACCCAGTCATATTATTTTCTCTCCCTCTCTCCTTGCAAATAAATAATTTTTTTTAAAAGAAGATATATGATATGAGGTGCTGAATTCTCACACTCAGTTTCCCTACAGGTCTAATTACACCTAGAGCAACAAGCTTAGGTAGAACTTAATCAGGAACACTTCAAGGTAGATCACTTGCTGCATTTATCACCATGCTAGACACCACGATTAGAACTCCCAGAACCAAAAAGATGAAAATACAAGATTTCTCTTGATTGGGATTTTATAACACAAGGGGGGAAAAATGCATTCAGTCTTGAGAAGTCAATCAACAAAAGGGTCTCAATTTAGGCATACACTTTGGCCAAGATTAATCACATCTAAAAATTTTTTGTGGGTTGGATGAAGATTGCTCAATGGTTAAGGCACTTGCCTACAAAGCCTGGCAACCTGGGTTCGATTCCCCAGTACCCACATAGAGCCAGATGCACAAAGTGATGCATGCATCTGGAATTCATTTGCAGTGGCTGGGGGCCCTGGTGTGACCATTCTCTCCTCTTTCTCCATGCAAATAAATAATTTTTTTATAAAAGAAAATAAATGATGTTAACACTGCCAAATTTTAGCAAGTAATGTCTGTGTACATATATTATCATCAGGTATAACTGCTCCTCAGATATCCTGTTCTACTGTTTAGACCAGAGATATTTAACAGGGTCTACTTATTCATGCTAAGTGATGCCGTAAAGTGCTCCACTTCCCTTGCTTGGAACTCCAAAAAAAAAAAAAAAAAAAAAAACCCAAAAACGACAACAACAACAAAAAACTTATCATTGCTGTCTTGTCCTTTCAAACATAGATAATGCCCAACCACTATGGACTTTTAGTTTTTTCTTCTATAGGATTAAAAAATTATGAATTACAAATTCAGGCATACAGCCTTTATAATGGTATAGACTACTTCAAAATATAAGACCAAGGGGCTGGGAACCAAGGCTCAGTAGTTAAAGGTGCTTGGTTGCAAAGCCTGGCTGCATAGATTTGACACCCCAGTACCCACATAAAGCCAGATGCAAGGTGGCACACACATCTGAGGTTCCTTTGTGGAGGCAGGAGGCCTTGGTGTGCCCATTCTCTCTTTCTCTGTCAAATAAAATTACAATGCATATGTACAAGATCATGGATGAGCAAGGTTGAGGTCATCTGGCCAACTCTGCAGAGAAAGTCTTGCTAAGTTTTCTTTAGCAAGAATGTACAATGGCAGATTTCAAAGCTTTGTTATTATTGCTTTTTGGAACTACTGCTCTGTCACTTTTGATTTTTTTTTTTTTTTCCTTCTAAGGTAGGGTCTCACTCTAGCCCAGCTGACCTGGAATTCACTATGTAGTCTCAGAGTGGCCTCAAACTCATGGTGATCCTCTGACCTCTGCCTCCCGAGTGCTGGGATTAAAGGTGTGTACCACCATGCCTGGCTATTATGACTATTTCTGTGAACATTTGTATATTAAGTTCAATTCTCCTGGGTATATATCAATGTGAGGAAATGCAAATACCCTTAACATTTTTAAAAAACTGACAAAGATGAGGCTGGAGAGATGGCTCAGCGGTTAAGGTACTAGCATGCAAAGCTTGATGACCTGGGTTTGATTCCCCAATACCCAGGTCAAGCCAGATGTACAAAGTGGCGCATGCATCTGGAATTTGTTTGCAGTGGCTGGGGGCCCTGGTGCAACCATACAAATACTCTTTCTCTATCTCTGCTTGCAAATAAAATATTTAACTGTCAAAAGAGTTTTCCAAAATGGCTACACATTTTACATTCCCACCAGCAATGTATTAAGGCTTAATTTCTCTACAGCCTTGAGCAAAACACCTCTTATTTCCTATCATTTGGACTATATCCATTCTGGTACCCAAAGTTATACCTAATTCTGATTTGCATTTTTATGGTGAGTAAAGATTCTGAGATTTTTTAAAAAATATTTTATTTATTCATTTTCAAGCAGAGATACAGAGAGAGAGGGAGAGAGAGAGAGAGAGAGCGCACAGGGCTACCACCTTGTGGGTCTGGCTTATGTGGGTCCTGGGGAATTGAACCCGGGGCCTTAGGCACTGGAGGCAAGTGCCTTAACCGCTGAGCCATCTCTCCAGCCCCTGAGAAATCTTTTTGCGTGCTTTAGTTTTGTTTTATTGAAGCAGGGTCTCACCCCAGACCAGGCTGACCTGGAACTAACTCTGTAGCCCCAGGCTAGCATTGAACTCATAGGGATCCACCTACCTCAGCCTCCAGAGCACTGGAATTAAAGGTGTGTACCACCACCACCATTGGCTTCATGCGCTTATTTTAAATTAATAATATTAGGGACTTTTGTTGAGTCGAGTTTTTGAGAAAAACTGTTTACATAGCTCAAGCTGGCCTCAAACTCACTACATAGCACAGGCTGGCTTCAAATTTGACCCTCCGGTTCCTCATCTCCCAAGTTCTAGAATTATAAGCATGCACCACTGTGTCCTAAACTTTTGAGAGATTTAAATGAAGCAATGAACTTGCCCACATATTCTAATTTAGAGAAACTGCTCTTACACAAACACCTGGAGACACATTCTCATTTGTGGAGATGTTTTCTGTAGTTCTGAGAACTGCAAGGGGTCTTCGCTGTGTTAACACCAGTGGATGATCTGCAGAACTAAAAGAGCAATCTGTTTAGCAATTTTTCTTATTGTTTATAGAAAGAAAAGTAACCCTTTAAATTCATACTCTTTTCTGTTTGTTTAGGTGGTATTTCACTATGTAGCCCATGTTGGCCTTGAACCTCTTGCCTCAGCACCTTTCCCCTACTTCTCCCTTACGCTCCCCCACCCCTAAGTGTGAGGATTATAGGTGTATGTCACAGAGTCCCCCTAGCCCCACTTATAATAATAAAAAAACTCAAGTTACCCTTCGTCCTGCTGGGGTGTGGGGAAGACACCAAACCTTTCATTCTTTTTTTCTGACAGATTAAATTCATCAAAAATGGAGAAAGGCATACTGGGACCTACAGAAAGAGAATGTTTTTACTCTGCAAAACAACTAGAGAAAGTAATTAATATCTTGTGTTGTTTCATAGATGAAGTGCAGCTAAAAAATTCTTTTAAAATGTATAACCAGCTGTAGTGGCACATGGCACTTGGGAGGCTGAGGTCAGAGGACTGCTTTGAGTTCAAGGCCAATCTGGGCTTAAGACTGAGTTTTAGGGGAGGAGGAGGGGAAGGGAAAGGGGAAGGGAAGAGGAAAATGAAATTATCAAACACTTGTTGGGGCTGGAGAGATGACTCAGCACTTGCTTATAAAGCCCAACAACCTGGGTTCTTATTCTCCAGCACCTATGTACAAAGCCAGATGCCAATGTGGCACATGCATCTGGAGTTCCTTTGCAGTGGCTGGAGGCCCTAGTGTATCCATTTGTTCTCTCTCTCTCTCTTTTGGTTTTTCAAGGTAGGGTCTCACTCTAGCCCATAATGACCTGGAATTCACTCTGTAGTCTCAGGGTGGCTTTGAACTCATTGTGATCCCCCTACCTCTGCTTCCCAAGTGCTGGGATTAAAAGTGTACACCCGGCTCTCTCTCTCTTTGCAAAAATAAATAAAATGGTATGTTTATGTGATGGATGTTTGTATGAGGAGGCCAGAGGTTGACTTCAGGTAACTTCTTTAATCACACTTCACCTTGTTTTAGAGGCAGGGTCTTTCATTGAACCTACAACTCACTAACTCCAAGCCCTAAGGCTCCTTTCTCAACAACTCCTGCCCTCCAGCTCTGGGATTATGAAGAACACACTGCCATTCCTACCTTCCTTCCATTCTCACGGCACACCACCCCAAATGTAGGGTCTCATTCTAGCCTACTGTAGTCCCAGGCTGGCCTCAAACTCACAGAGATATCTCTTCCTACCTCTGCCTCTCAAGTGCTGGGATTAAAAGTGTATGCCCAGCTTTTAATGTGAGTTCTGAGAGTCTATCTCAGGTAAGACAATTCTCTCCAGCCCACAACTGTCTTATTTATATATATTTTTTCCAAGGCAGCATCTCACTCTAGCCACGGCTCACTTAGATGTCACTTGGTAGCCAAGGATAGCCTCGAACTCACAAGATACACCTATCTTAGTCTTGTAAATGCTGGGATTGAAGTCATGAACCACCATACTAGGTTTGCAATTTATTTATTTATTTATTTATTTATTTATTATTTATTTATTTATTTATTTATTTGCCTGCAATACCTAACAACCTGAGTGGTGCATGCACCTAGAGTTCGTTTGTTGTGTTAAGAGGCCTTGGCACACCAATTCTCTCTCTCTCTCTCTCTCTCTCACACACACACACACACACATATATATATATATATATTTAATATTTTAGCTTTCACTGCCTTAAAATTTTCTTTAATAGGAATCACAGCAGCAGAAATTGAAAGAGAAAATGTGAAATATGCCCTTTTCAACTGAATTTCATAGATGGGAAGTGTACCTATTTCAACATGTTTCTGAATAGAAGAGAAAATCAATTTTACTATAAAACGCTTTTAATTTTATTTCCCTTTCCAAAAAACTACTTTCCTTCCAGTGTTGGCTGCTCGACAGTACTGCTAATGCTTGGCTCACTGCAGTAATTAAAGTCGAATTTATTTGGTAGTATAAATTTTAAATTATTAACCAAATATTTCAAAGCAGTAAAGAATCTTATGAAACTATTCTCAAATGTCTATCCTATTTCAAATCACATTTATAACAAATTCCATGATTCAAGATAAAATAAAAATAAAATACAAATTCCCCCTCTGCCTTTTTAAAAAAATATTTATTCATTTTCAAGCAGAGAGAGAGAGAGAGAGAGAGAGAGAGAGAGAGAGAGAGAGAGAGAGAGAGAGAGAGAAAGCACCAGGGCCACCACCTTGTGGGGCTGGCTTATGTGGGTCCTGGGAAATTGAAACTGGGGCCTTAGGCACTGGAGGCAAGTGCCTTAACCACTGAGCCATCTCTCCAGCCTTTTTTTTGAGACAGGGTCTCACTCCAGCCCAGCTGATATGGAGCTTATGCTGTATTCTCAGGCTGGCCTCAAAGCTCAAGGTGATCTTCCCATCTCAGCTTACCCAGCACTAGCATTAGAGGGGTGAGTAACCACACCAGGCTTCCTTCTTTTAATTCTTTTACTATAATTAAGAGAAATAATTACAATTTGTTACATGGCATGAGGCTAGCAATTTAACTCACCTGTAGAGTGAGGCTGTTCTTGCAAAATGTTTTCTGGAAGTGAAGTTTCCCTGTAGGGAGAAATTTGTTTTAAAATATGTGTTCAATACCCACAGAAAGAACTACTGAATTTAATTTCTCAAAGTAGGGTCCCATGTAGCCCAGGCTGACTTCAAACTTGCTATGCCAAATAGCATTTATTTTAATGGAGGAAAAAAAAGTCAGCACTGTTTCTCCTCCCTCATTAGCACAAAACTTTATGTTATAAGACTTATAAATAAATTGTGACTCAGGCTGAGGAAAAGGCTGAAGTTAAAGACACATGTTTACAAAGCCTGCCGCCCAAGTTCCTCACCGGTTCAAAACCCCAGTACCATGCATGTAAAGCCAGATGCACAAAGTAGTACATGCATCTGGAGTGTGTTTGCAGTTCTAAGAGGCCTTGGTGAGTGCATTCTCTCTTTTCCTGTTTGCCATATGTATACATTTTGAAGTCAATATATTGAAGACAAGGAAACTTCAAGGCACCAGAGTGAAAGTCTGTTGTAAACATTCTCTTATACGAGGTTTCTGGTTCACTAATGTGGTCTTACCCAGGATCAGACTTTGGTGGATGAAGAGAATAGGACATTGACATTCCTGGCATTTTCTGAGATTCTGAAGCAGTTTGCAGTTTGGCTGTCTCCTTTGTAGGCATTTTTTCTTGCTGTTCAGGTTAAAATAAATAATGTCTCTCTCATCCAAAAAATGCTATTTTAAATTCTAGCTCTAACATTAGCTTCACCATAATCCCTTAGACATCTACTAACCACATGAAATGTCAGTACCACAAAAGGACTTTCCAATAATTTATATTCCTAGTAAAACTGATACTGTTCCATTTAACTGAGTAGTACCAAATATGCTGAATTTCATTGACCTATTTTAATGGAACTAGAATAAAAAGATAATAACAGAATTATTAAAAAGAATAAGAAGTCAATAAGTTGAATCACTTCATAAACCATAAAATTATTATTATTATTTTAAGATACCTGTTAAATTACTTTCCTGCTAGTAATAACTAAGAAACTATCAAAAACTATAGGGATTGGGAAGACTTTAAGCAATACCTTCATATTATTTAAATTTATTTAAGGCTGAGTATGTAGCTCAAAGGGAGAGGGCTTGCTTAGCATGCTTAAGGCCCTAAATTTGATCCTGGAAGAAAATAAATAAATAAATAAGGCTAGCTGAAGATAGAAGACTTGCCTGGAATACATGAGAACCTAGGGTCAATAACCAGCACTGCCCCCTCAATAACAAAAACAAAAATTCCCAGGCAAAATTTTTTTCAATAATTGTTAGATTCTTGTATGTAAAAAATTAAAAATTACCTGATCTCTAGGTCTTCCCTGCCGAGTTGTTTGGATTTCTTTTAGCTTTTTCTCCATCTCTTCAATCTGTTTCTCCATTTCTGCTCTCCTCATTGCACTGGTCAATAGCTCAGCTAGAAACAGTGAGGTTAGTTGAGAATTCCTCCTCACAGCAACTCATACTGTTAAAAACTGCCTGTGGAGCTTATATCCTATAATCTACATAGACACATATATACACAGATATATAGATACACACACTCACAGATGAAAATAAGATAGGTAGAATGAGGCCCTGAACTTAAGGTCCAGGTTTCTATTCTTTTATTTATATGGCCCATAAAAAAAAAAAAAATAGAATGCCTATAATGTGCCAAATACAACTTGACAAAAGATGCTTTTTCCTTTGTTTGATTTGCTTTCTTTTGGTTTTCTTGAGGCAAGGTCTCACTCTAGCCCCTCCTGACCTGGAACTCACTCTGTAGTACCAGACTGGTCTAGAACTCATGGTGATCCTCCTACCTATCTGCCTTGTGAATGCTGGGATTAAAGATGTGTGCCACCATACCCTGCAGGTTTTTTTTTTAATATTTTTATTCATTCGAGAGAAAGACAGATAGAAAGTCAGACTATGGGCACAGCAGGGCCTCTTGTCTCTGCAAACAAACCCCAGGATCATGTGCTACTTTGTACATCTGGCATTAAGTGGATACTGGAGAACTGGACCTGGGCTGGCACACTTTGTAAGCAAGTGGCCTTAACCACTGAGCAATCTCCCAAGCCTTAAAACATGTTTCAAGTGATTCATAATACAAAGTTCTTGGCCATGTGGTGCTAACATTCAAATATGGAGGAAATACACAAATAAATTGAGATAATCAGAATTTTAAAAAAATACAGTAGTCAAGAGTGGTGACATACGCTTGTAATTGCAGCACTTGAATGAGGAGGTTAAGTTTGAGAGAAACCTAGACTACATAGTAAGACTATGTCTCAAAACACCAAAACACGTGAAGCATAGGGCTGGAAATGTAGCTCAGGGAGCTGGAGAGTTGGCTCAGCAGTAAAGGACACTTGCTTGCAAAGCCTGATGGCCTAGATTCCCAAGTAAAGGCAGATGCACAAACTGGCACGTATGTCTGGAGTTTGCAGTGGCTAGAGGCTTTAGAGTACTATATTCTCTCTTGCAAATAAATAAAATCCTCTGCTTGTAAATAAAATCAAAATTAAAAAAACAATTTAACAGAAAGCCAGTTTCGTTGAAGGAAAAGACAGGGCAAGGGTTAAGTCATGCAGTGTTTTGAACA
The DNA here is from genome assembly GCA_004024765.1 of Zapus hudsonius. Classification (NCBI taxonomy): domain Eukaryota; kingdom Metazoa; phylum Chordata; class Mammalia; order Rodentia; family Dipodidae; genus Zapus; species Zapus hudsonius. The sequence continues at coordinate 57,074 of PVHP010005489.1, forward strand.
AACAGCTACTAGATTTGGCAAAAGGGTTTCTGGTAACCATAAGCAAAGCTCAAATGAAAATAAGTCTTTGGGGCCTGGAGAGATGGCTCAGTGTTAAAGGTCTTGCTTGCAAGGCCTGACAGTCTGGGTTCATTTCCTCAGTACCCATGTGAAGCCAGATGCACAGAGTGGCACATGCACCTGGAGTTCAGTTGCAGTGGCAGGAAGCCCTGGGTACCTATTTCTCTCTCTCCTTGCAAATAAATAAAAATATTTTTTAAAAGTCTTTAGCCAGGTGTGGTGGCGCACACCTTTAGTCCCAGCACTGGATAGGCAGAGGTAGGAGGATCGCTATGAGTTGAAAGGCAGACTAGGACTGCAGAGCGAGTTCCAGGTCAGCCTGAGCTAGTGAGACCCTACCTTAAAATGGTTCCCTTCCCCAAAAAAATTCTTTAGAAAATAATATAAACAAACTATCCTAAATGACTGAGATGTGACCCAATGTATTAATTTTCAGGCTGAGTATCAAAGTATTAAATATTAAGAAAAAGACATGCACATTTCCACATGCCAGAGATCACAGGTATCTGCTTATCTTGTTGCAGAATGTGACTGACTCTTCTGGAGTCCAGACTGCTTCTTTACTCCTAAGCACAGACTTAGTTTCTCTACCAAGAGGTTTTCTAAAAGGCAGCAATGAGATTTCAACACACACACAGTGAAAAATGATACAACCAAAGAAACATCACACAAAGGCAGAAATAATGGGAGCAATTTTTCTTAGATAATATATCAGCACAATCTTCCTACAAAGTTATTTACACAAACTTGAATTAGATAAATCCACACACCTTCCCTTTGCTCTTTCAATTTCTTCCGGAAGGCTTCAGCCCGGATTTCTTCAAAGGAAAACTCTGCGACTCCTGCATACATCTTCTCCTTACAATACATCACCTTCTCTTTTTTCTCTTCAGACTCTTGCTGATGACTCTGAACCCTTTGCAGGGGGTCTCCTTCTTCCCTTCCAGGCTTTCTGGTGCTTAGAATGTGGTTTATACTAGGTTCAATTTTACATGGTGTCCTAAAAAATAATGATTAATAACTACTAAAGTCAAGGAGTCATTTCTTATATATTTTCATTCATTTAGGAATGTTGAATGTGTAGTGTATGTCTATGTGTGTACACATGTGCAGGCCCTGTGCACACGTGGGAGTGGTCAGAAGACTTCATGTGTCATCCTCTAGATTGTTCTTCCCACCTTATTTCCCTGAGACAGAAAGCTGGAAAAGACTATGGCTGCATGCAGTCCTGTGGGGGAGAGAAGTCATCAATGGTGGTGAACAGTAGTAGACCTTGCAAGACTTAAGGCTGGCCAGCCAGGCCAATGGGCCAACTGGGGCAACAGTGGCACATCTATTGTGGGGGAAAGCAATTATTCTCTAACTGGACTGGAGGCCCACTACCTAATCAAAAGCCTATGCTAGGGGAGGTTATTAACCCTGAGAGAGTAATGCCTGCTGTTGTCTGGCTAATTACATATATTAAGCCCACCAAACTGCCTTATAAGCACTTTTTCAATAAATGAGCATACTCATAATAATGCTACTCTCCCTTTTGGCTAGAGAAGCTTCTCTTTTTCAGATGATGGTGCCCACTGGGATAATTCTGGTGAGAATTTAGAAATGCTAAGCGTAGAGATAATTGCATTTGGAGGTTTGGCTTGTGAACTTTCTAAGGGGAAGGAGAGACTGCAGAAAACTTTGTTGGAATGACATAACTAGAATAAGGGATGGATGTGTTCTGCTGCCCTTGCCCAGAGACTTTGATCAAGGTTAATTTAAGTAATGGACTGTTGTGCTTGGCTAACACTATGGAACGGAGAATTTCAAGATTTAAGGTTGGGAAAAACTCAAACCAAAGCCGGGCATGGTGGTGCAAGCCTTTAATCCCAGCACTTGGGAGGCAGAGGTAGGAGGATCACCATGAGTTCAAGGCCACCCTGAGACTACATAGTGAATTCCAGAAAGGACTGAATGATACACTGTGCAACTCTTTTGGAAGGAGATATCTAAAAGGAAGGAACCTGCTCTTCAAGTTTTATTTTGTCTCTGAATTAACAACATGGCTGTGTCCTATATACCTGGTATTGCTTTTGGAAGCATGAGAAATGCATGCATGGAGTGGGTCATGAAGTGCACAGCTCCAGAAGCCGCAGCTGAGATGCGGTACATGGAACAGGTCGTGAAGTCCCTGATAGGCCAGTGAAGCCACTGGAAGATGGACTGTGATGTGCAATGGAGTCTCACAGATGTTCGGATGGAACAGGGCATAAAGTCCCTGATTAGCCAGTGAAGCCGTTGGAAAGATGGACCATGATTTACAATGGAGACCCAAAGAAGTTTTGGACTTAGCAGGACTGTGCAGTGAGCTACCATTGAGAGCTTTTGGCTCAGGATGGAAGCTTTCCCCAGCTACTCAGCCAAGCTGGAAGGATGGAGTTGGAAAATCCAGAAACTCTCCACCACTGGCTGTGATACTGGACTTGAACTGCAGATATTTGAAGTTTGCCTAATGGTCATTGCATTTGCATTGGTTCAGTCTCTCCTTGTTATGCCTCATAGCAGTTGGAAATGTTTACTCTGTCTCTGTGTGTGTTAAAAGTATGAAAAAAAAAAGTATGTAACTTTTTATGATTTTACAGAACTCGTGCCTTGTATGGGGGGGTGTAATGCGTTTCTGGTTTTATGTGGGATAGTTAAGTCATGTTAGGCAGAATTATGATCTTGTAACTGTCTTCATCTAGAAATTAAGTATGATATAAGGAAATATGATTTGATGCCAAGTTGACAAAGGGGTGGACTTGTGAGGGTTAAGTTTTGTTGTCAACTTGATCTTTTTAATTATCTTGGGTGGGTCTTTGACGTTGTTCACAGGAAGGCAGCCCTCTCAGTAGGAAGCAGGATGTAAGGAAGCTAAGGAAAGCTAAAAATGAACATCCCTTCCTGGGAGAGCAGTGCAGGAAGGAAATTCCAGAGACTCAGAAAGTCAACAAGTCTGGGATAGGGGTACAAGACCAGCCCTAAGGCTATATAAAGAAAGAGGAAATCTCTCTCTTCCCCCTGCCTGTGTGTGTGGTGTTGATGATGATGGGTTTTTCTCTCTGCTTGGACCTGTGAAAGGAGGACAATCTCTTTCTCCATTATGGAACTTCCCCTGGATCTGTAGCTTCAATGAATCTCCAAACCAAAACTGTGTCTGGTTTGGAGATTCATCCCAGTGGCATGTGGCTGACCACGACACCATATAATAATGCTACTCTCACTTTTGGCTAGCTTTTCTTTTTCACATGGTGGTGACTACTGGGATAATTCAAAAGATACCATAGGCCAAAGGAAGGGTAGGACTGCTTACAACACAGACTTCCAAACACAAAAGGGCACTGATATTCATGATTTCACAGCTGTCTGATAATATAGACACACATATAATGAGAAGAAAAGATGATGACAATGAAACAGAGACTGAGGGGGAAAAGATATGAGGGGGAGGGAATCATAATGGTTTAAGCTCTATAATTATGGAAGCTATCAATAAAAAGTTTTAAAAAAGACACCATAGTGCTGAAAAGAAATGACAGTGGAGTGTTAAGCACTGGGACATCTCTATCACACTTCCCAAGGCTCAGGGTCTATTGATGAAGAGGTGTCAGAAAGACTATAAGAGCCAAAGGAAGGGTAGGACTGCTTACAATGCAAACTTTCAGACACAAAATGGCCTTGATATTCATGACTTTATAGTGCCTGATAATACCTACAAATAATGGGAGGAAAAGATGATGACAACAAAACAAAACAGAGTGCTTGCTTCGGCAGCACATATACTAAAATTGGAACGATACAGAGATTAGCATGGCTCCTGCACAAGGATGACACACAGATTTGTGAATTGAAACAAAACAGAGACTAACTGAGAGGGGGAAGAGATATGAGGAAGGGTGGGGAGGGAATCATAATAGCTTATTGTCTATAATTCTAGAAGCAATCAATAAGTTAAAAAAACTTTATATGCCAATTTATCTTGTACAGGTACCTATGCAGTTTAGGATATAACTAAATTACTTATATAAGAAGTTATAAAAAGTGTTATATGATGGTTTTCTTTGTAACTGCATAATACATGCTGGTGTTGGATTTCATTTCAAAGCTTAAAGGGAGCTACAAACCAGTCTGATCAGGAAAATGACATGATCAGACACACAGCGCAGAACCAGCATGGAATGGAGAGTGAGGAGTACGACTGAAGGCAGGGTAAAGCCAGGATTTGGTAAGTGTTGCCCAAAGGTCCATGCATTAGAAACCTGGCCACCACTTTACAGGGCTATTGGGAGGTGATCAAACCCTTATGAGGCAGGGCCAGGCCACTGGAGCATGCTCTTGAAGGGGATGATGGCATCCTGACCTTTTCCACTCTTTCTTGCCCTTTGTTCATGAAGGTGAGCAGTTCCCACTCTGCCATATGCTTTTACCATGTGTATTACTTTGCCACATGCAAAATCAGAGCCAATCTATCATGTACTAAAGCTAAAAAAAAAAATGTTTTCTCTTTATAAGTTGATTGTTTCAGATATTTGATGTAGTGAAAGAAAGCTGATTAACAAATAAGCTGTTAGAAATCCTAGCAAAGCCAAGTGTGGTGGCACATGCCTTTAATCCCAGCACTTGGGAGGCAGAGGTAGGAGAATTGCCATGAGTTCAAAGCCACCCTGAGACTACACATAGTGAATTCCAGGTCAGCCTGGACTAGAGCGAGACCCTACCTCGAGAAACCAGAATCACATTTCTGTAATACCTAGCATATAGTGAGAGCTAAAAATAGATATGAGGAAATTCTTACACTGGACACAGGATTAAAACCAAATACTAAAACTCAGCAATGTTTAAGTATTAGCCTGAATCTCTATATCCACCAACACCTATCATAATTTTTCTCTACAACAAAATGCTAAAGATTAAGGGGGAAAAATAGATGCTCAAAAGACAAAATACAAAAAAATAAAAAATAAAAAATAAACAAAATACAATAAGAGATAAAACAATTTCTAACTGCTGTCAATAATAAACATCTCACTTAAATCACCATGCTTATCTTTGTTATAGTATAACTGTATAAACCTAATTAATTATTAAGTTCATTTCCAAATTAAGAATAAACACACAGCTTTATCTGGTTATGCACAGTCCCACAGGAAAATGCCTTGGGAACTCTAAGAGGACCCTGGGTAATTCATGTCATCTGGAAATCAGACTTACATAACTGGCTGATGGGCAGTCTCTTCCACATATGGAGTAAAACTGGGAAGCACAGGGAGGACGTCTGTTACAGAAGCTGGGTTGCCATGAGGCTGAAATTGAAGAAAATTAAAAATGGTCACCATTTTTTACATTCTGCTACAATATATGCAGATTATGCCTAAATGCTGAAGTGTGAAGAGATGGGCAGAGTGGTACCCAACTATAATGCCAGCACTCAGGAGGCTGAGGCAGGAGGACTACATCTGAGGTTAGTCTGAGCTACATAGTGCAATCCTGTAAACCTGTTGAAGACATAGATAAGTCTTTCTTATGTTGGCAAATACATTTGGTACATTTAATCTTAGCAAAAAGGCTGACACTGAGAAGTGGTGTTGGGAAATACATTTGATTTCTGAGTCCTTACCCTGTATTCCAAGGGCCTGTCTATGTTCCAAGGGCCTGGCTGCAACTCATTTTCTTTGGCCCTTGGGACAGGAGGTGCCATCCATGGCTGAAGTGTAGGTAATATCTCTGATGTAGAAGTTTTATCAGCATTTTCATCAAAAACAGTAATTCTACGATTACTTTGTATCTGCTGAGGAACTGGATTTTGGAATCCTCTGCACTGACCTGGAGCTAAGAGAAAAATATTAAAATTTCATGCAAAACTTTCAGTTATTAACTTAGATGCTACTTAAGGTACACCCATTCTTCCCCAAATCAAGGAGAATACTTACACTACTATAGAATCAAAAGAATTTCAAAAATAATTTCTTAGCCAGGCATGGTGGCGCACACCTTTAATCCCAGCACTTGGGAGGCAGAGGTAGGAGGATTACAGTGAGTTCAAAGCCACCCTGAGACTACAGAGTGAATTCCAGGTCAGCTTGGACTAGAGTGAGACCCTACTTCGAAAAACCAAAAAAAAAAAAAAAAAAAATTCTTATGGGCTGGAGAGATGACCCAGTGGTTAAGGTACTTGCCTGCAAAGCCTAACAAACTAGGTTCAACTCTCCAGTACCCATGTAATACCAGATGCACAAAGTGGCACATGCATCTGGAATTCATTTACAGTGGCTGGAGGCCCTGGTACACCCATTCTCTCTCTGTCTCTCTCTGTCTGCTTGTGTATATATATTTTTTTTTTTTGGAGGCACGGTCTCACTGTAGCCCAGGGTAACCTGGAATTCTCTATGTAGTCTCAGGGTGGCCTTGAATTTACAGCAATCCTCCTACCTCTGCCTCCAGAGTGCTGGGATTAAAGGTGTATACCACCACACCTGGCTAATTTCTTTTAAAAAAATCTTTTCTTTATTTTTCCCAAGGCACAATCTCACTCTAGCCCAAGCTAGCTTGAAACTCACCTTGTAGCCCAGGATAGCCTCAACTCACAATGGTCCTACTATCAAGCTTCCTAAGTGCTGGGATTCAAGGCATATGCCATCACACTTGGCTTCTTTTAAAATCCTAATGAGACTAGGGAGATGGCTCAGTGGATCAAGCACTTACTATGCAAACATGAGTACCTGAGTTCATATCCCCAGGCCCAGAGGCAATGACAGGGTTAGTTCACAACCAGCTAGCCTGGCACCAAAGCAGAGAGTGACAAGTGAGACCCTGCATCAAACAAAGTAGAAGGTAAAGAACGACATCTGGAAATTATTCTTTGGCCTCTACAGGCACACCAGGGCAAGCATGCACCTAAATTCACACTCAGGTACAAGCGCGCACGTACACACAATAAATAAATAAAAATGAGTGAACTAATAACATTTTTATCTATTCATATTATTTTCTCAGCCAGGTGTGGTGGCTAGGACAGTGTCATATACATATCTATGCATTGTCATATAATCTGCCTACCACAAGAGTATACGGGCTTTCTGAAATATTTAACAAACTTACTCTTCAGAGCACCTTCTACGCGGCTGATGGGAACTCTGGCTATCTTTTTCCCCTTGCTCTTTAGTTCAGCTAGGGTGCTTCGTTGTGGGACAGAAGACCCGTGAGCTTCCTCCTCTTCTTCTTTCTCCAGTGCTAAGACAGCTTGTCTGGACACTCGAGCCTGGAACTGTCTAGAGTAACACAAAGGAAAATTAACCTTGGTTGAGATGGCCACTACTGACCAAACTCAAAATTGCCAATCTACTAAAGAAAGCAAAGGTAAAGAAAGAACACAGACTGGGAAGAGAAAAGAAAAAAAAAAAAAGGAAAGAAAGAGGGGGGGCTGGAGAGATGGCTTTAAGGAACTTACTTACAAAGCCTAAAGGCTTGGGTTCAATTTCCCTGTACCTACATAAAGCCAGGTGCAGAGTGGCACATGCATCTGGAGTTCATTTGCAGAGGCAAGAGGCCCTGGCACACTCCTTCTCTATCTCTCCTTACAAGCAAATAAAAATATTCTTAAAATAGAAAGCTGAGTGAGTATGGTGGTGCACATCTATAATTCCAGCACTCAGGAGGCAGAGGTAGGAAGATCGCTGTAAATTCAAGGCCAGCCTGAGACTGCAGAGTGGGTTTCAGGTCAGCCAAAAATAAATAAATAAATAAATATCCTAGGAGGGGGCTGGAAAGATGGCTTAGCAATGAAAAGCACTTATATTTTATTTATTCATTTTCCAGGAGAGAAAAGAGAGGAGAGGAGAGGAGAGAGGAGAGGAGAGGGGAGAGGAGGAGAGAG
>PVHP010005490.1:0-65073 GCA_004024765.1 Zapus hudsonius
CCACTACCTTGTGGGTCTGGCTTATGTGGGTCCTGGGGAATTGAACCCAGGGCCTTAGGCACTGGAGGCAAGTGCCTTAACCGCTGAGCCATCTCTCCAGCCCCACACATTAGTTTTTTGTTTTGTTTTGTTTTTTCGAGGTAGGGTCTCTCTCTAGTCCAGGTTGACCTGGAATTCACTATGTAGTCTCAGGGTGGCCTTGAACTCACGGCAATCCTCCTACCTCTGCCTCCTCCCAAGTGCTGGGATTAAAGGTGTGCGCCACCACGCCCGGCTACACATTAGTTTTAAGATAAGCTGTAGTTTTCTTCTTTTTTTTTTTATATTTTATTTATTCATTTCAATCAGAGAGAGAGAGAGAGAGAGAGAGAGAGAGCACCAGGGCCACCACCTTGTGGGTCTGGCATATGTGGGTCCTGGGGAATTGAACCAGGGGCCTTAGGCACTGAAGGCGAGTGCCTTAACCGCTGAGCCATTTCTCCAGCCCCTGTAGTTTTCTTCTTTAAGAAACCAGTTTATTAGTGTAACTGGCAAAAGAACTGACAGAGCTTAGGAGTTCAATCCTAGTATGTAGTAAATTTGAATTTTTACTTTAAAATTGCCATATGATTGATTGGACATGAGACAATTTCCTGGGAAGGGGACAGGTTTGAACTTTTTCCACCTGTTATAGCATCTGACTGTGATTAAATTTTTCCTTTGCTTTTGGAGGGCCCTGCCTTACATTGGTCACTTGGAGTGAGTTTGCCTTAAAGACACCATTGCCTCTACTGGTTTTCATTTTGCTTTAGTAAAAGATGGTAGCTTCAGGGGCCTAGAAGTACTGCTTTTCAAAATCTCCAGGTGGATTCCTCACTTGGAATTGTATTGGTGTTTCCATGCTTGCAGTATTTGTTTGTTTGTTTGTTTTTGTTTTTCAAGGTAGGATCTCACTCTAGCCCAGGCTGACAACTCATTGTTGTCTTAGGGTGTCCTTGAACTCATGATGATCATCCTACCTCTGCCTCCTGCATGCTGGGACTAAAGGCATGAGCCATGCCCAGGTTACTGCTCGCTGTATTTGAAGAAGCCAGATTCCAGGAGGAGCTGCAGAAATTGTGACAAGTGCTCCCTTGATCTTACATAAGCAAAGAGCTGCTTGATCGGTGATTGATGTGTTTGTTTTCTTACAGCTTGTTGCAGAGAGAAAAATTGATAAAAATCTACTTCCACCCAAAAAGATAATCGGGAAAAACTCAAGAAGCTTGGTGGAGAAGAGGGAGAAGGACCTGGAGGTATACCTCCAGACTCTCCTGACCACTTTTCCTGGAGTGGCCCCTAGAGTGCTGGCCCACTTTTTGCATTTTCACTTCTATGTAAGTTTCCCTCGGAATTCTTGCCTTTGTCTGCAACCTCATAGCCACCAAAACTTGAGGTAGCAGTCAAGTTAGATCTCAACTTTGAGGAGAAGTAGGCTGGACTTTGACCCTAAGATTTGAAGATGAAGGATTAGGGATGGGGTGTGGTAGGTTGTCTAAAATCAGATTATGGCTATAGGTTTTCCTCTAAAACTGGACATTTTATGTAGCAAAAATGACCTGTGCATTTTAGGCTAGGTTTCACTAAATAGATGAAGATAGATTGAAGAGACACCTTGCATAAACTGTTGTTGAGCTGTTGGCTCACAGCCAAGACTAATGAAAAGATTACTCATCTTTAAGGGATTGCCATCATAGGGCTCATGGTCAGGATCTGAAGTGCCAGTGTGCTGAAGCTGAGAGTGGACACCTTCCTCACGGGGAAGAGTACATCATTGGGTAGAGGACAGTCATGGTCCACTTCTAACAGAGTAAGTTGTCAGACCTGAAACCAAGCATGGTGGCATATGCACTGGAAGGCTGAGCCGGAATATTGTGAGTTCTAGGTCAACCAGGGCTACATAGCATGACTTTGTCTCTGAATGAATGAATGAATCGGGAAGGTCAGACATCAGGAAGGGCAGTTTGTGGCAGTAAGAAACCAAACATTAAAAGCTGAAAATTCGGGCTGGAGAGATGGCTCAGCGGTTAAGGCACTTGCCTCCAGTGCCTAAGGCCCTGGGTTCAATTCCCCAGGTCCCACATGAGCCAGACCCACAAGGTGGTGGCCCTGGTGTGCTCGCTCGCTCTCTCTCTCTCTCTCTCTCTCTCTCTCTCTCTCTGCCTGAAAATGAATAAATAAAATATTAAAAAAAAACAAAACTGAAAATTCTGCAAACATTGGAGAATTTACAGAAGAATAAAGCAATAGCAAACAAGATACATGAACAAAGGTATCATTTCAAGATTAAAAATTTTTTTTTTATTTATTGAGGTAGGGTCTTACTCTTGCCCAGTCTGACCTGGAATTCCTTATGTAGCCTCATTCTCCTACCTCTGCCTCCTAAATCCTGGGATTAAAGGCATGCACTACACCCAGCCTCATTCCAAGATTTGTAGCAAAATACTAAAGACAATCCAAAGTCCACTGGGAAGGGGTTAAAAAAATTAAGGCAAACCATGTATGTGCGCATACCTGTAATCCCAGCCCTTGGAAAACTGAGGCAGGAGAATCCACTCAAGTTCAAAGCTAGCCTGGCCTATAGCAAGACCTTATCTCAAAAAGTTGTACAGAACGTATTAACAAACCATTAAAAACCATGCAGTTGGTTATTATGCCACTGATGTAGCTGTGGGCCTACTGACGAGGGAAAGTAAACATGTAAAACAACCGTGTCCTAAAACAGTGTGTAGACTAGGATTCTAGTTTTCTGAGAATGTCGTATGGATCTATTTGTTTAGGAAAATTCTAAGTTATATATCAAGATGCTAGGAGTAGCTTTCACTGGAGATTTTATTTTTTTCTATCTTCAAAAAATGCTTAATTTATGTCATAGTTTTATAGATCAGAAATCTGACAGACTCAGCTGATTTCCCTGGTTAGGGTAGGAGATAGGTTTTCTGATTTTTTTTCAGGGGGAGGGTTTCTAGGTAGGGTCTCACTCTAGCCCAGGCTGACCTGGAATTCACTCTGTAGTCCCAGGCTAACAATCCATCTACCTTGGCCTCCCGAATGCTGAGATTAAAGGTGTGTACTACCATGCCTGGCTATTTTTCCCCGTAAGTGATGAAGATAGTCTTGCCTTAGAAGAAGGGACATGGAGGCTCAGCTTAAAGTACATCTTCCTTGAAGTCTTTGCAGAGTAAGAAACCTGAACCTTTCTTGAGGTTTGGGGTTTGGTGATGGCACTAGCCTCTTGCTACTGTGCTGAAAGGAGTCATGTATACACTAAGATGTAACTATGCTTTGCAGTTCATTTAGCATGTATACTAGTAGCTTATGCGATTAACAGTACTTTCCTGTTGTAAACATTGTTTATATTTTCATTTTTTTTGTTGTTTTTAGTTGTTGCTGTTTTTTCAAGACCTGGGCTGACCTCATGGAGATCCTCCTACTTCAGCCTCCTGAATGTCAGGAGTAGGTGTGCCACTATGCCCAGTGTGTTTTCGTTTGTTGTTATTGTTGTTTTAAAATTTTTATCTATTTAGCCGGGTATGGTGGTGCATGCCTTTAATCCCAGCACTTGGGAGGCAGAGGTAGGAGGATCACCATGAGTTCAAGGCCACCCTGAGACTACACAGTGAATTCCAGGTCAGCCTGGGCTAGAGTGAGACCCTACCTCGAAAAAACAAACAAAAAAAAATTATTTATTTGCAAGCAGAGAGGTAGAAAGAAGAGAGACAGAGAATGGGTATGCACCAGGGCTTCTAGCCACTGCAAATGAACTTTGTGCATCTGGCTTTACATGGGTACTGGGGAATTGAACCCAGGCCATTAGACTTTGTGGGCAAGCACCTTAACTGCTGAAACTGAACCATCTCTCCAGCCCTGTTGTGGTTTTTTCGGGTGTGTGTGTGTGTGTTTGGTTTTTCGAGGTAGGGTCTCGCTCTAGCCCAGGCTGACCTGGAATTCACTATATAGTCTCAGGGTAGCCTTGAACTCACTGGCAATCCTCCTACCTCTGCCTCCCAAGTGCTGGGATTAAAGGCATGTGTCACCACGCCCAGCTCTGTTTTCTTATATTTAAAAAATTCACATTCCTTAGGTGAGTCTTTCAGACAAACCTTATGTCATCTTTTTTTTTCTTTTTTTTTTTTTTTTTGCTGTTGTTTTGGTTTTTTCAAAGTAGAGTCTCACATTAGACCAGGCTGACCTGGAACTCACTCTGTAGTCCCAGGCTGGCCTCAAATTCACAGTGGTCCTCCTACTTCTGCTTCCAGAATGCTGGGATTAAAGGCAAAGGTCTGTAGCCCCATACCCAGCTAGTTAGCATTTTAAGAAATACTGTCCTTTGAGGAAAAAAAAAAAAGTAAAAAGTCAACTGTTCTCTGCCCTTTCTGTCACCCTGTATTCTTACCTCCCTCCCACCCCAAATAAAAACAAGAAACACCAGAATGAAAAAAAGAAATACTGTCCTTTGAGAAAGCTTTGACCCTACATTGAAGGGTAAACCTTGATAAGCAGCCCTTTGAATGTATAATTTGTTGTTTAAGACTTGGGTCTTTGAGGAGAGAAGGTCTCCAGGGCTACTGCAGGCTTGCACAACTCTGAGAAGGGAAAGGCCTGGGATGCTTTTTTGAGTGAGGCTTACCTGAGATAGGCCTGGACCTATCCTACATTGTGCTTCTGGTTTGAGGCATGGCCTCCTTTTGAGCAGTTCAGAGAGATTTGAAATTATTGGTATCAAACACATCCTTAGGTTATATAAATCCAAGAACTTAAAAAGTAATTGAAGGAGCCAGGCGTGGTGATGCATACCTTTAATCCAGTGCTCAGGAGGCAGATGTAGGAGGATCACCATGAGTTCAAGGCAACCTGGGACTACAGAGTGAAGTTCCAGGTCAGCCTTACTTCAAAAAAACAAAATAAAAAAAAAATTTAAAATAAAATAAAAAGTAGTTGAGGGGATGGCCAAGTGTGGTGGCACATTCCTTTAATCCCATCTGGGGGAGGCAAAGGTAGTAAGAGCACCATGAGTTCAAAACCACCCTGATACTACATAGTGAATTCCAGGTCAGCCTAGGATAGAACAAGACCATACCTTGAAAAAAAACAAAAAAGGGGGGGGGCAGTTTGGAGAGGTGATTCAGTGATTAAAAAGGCACTTGCTTACAAAGCCTGCCAGCCTGGATTCAATTCCCCAGTACCTGTGTAAAGCCAGATGCACAAAGTGGTACATGTGTCCAGAGTTTATTTGCAGTGGCAAGAAGCCCATTTTCATGCTTTCTCTTTCTCTCCTTGCAAATAAACAAATGGAAAAAAAGAGTTTTGTTTTTTTAAGTTACTGTTCTGTCAAGTCACTGAGTTCAAGGCAGCAATTCAAGGTGTGGTGGTTCACATCTTTAATTCCACTTGGGTTGAGATGAGAGGATCTCCATGAGTTCAAGGCCAACCTGGGCTACAGAGTGAGTTCCAAGTCAGCCTGTGCTAGAGTGAAACACTGCCTCAAAAGACGAACAGCAGGGATTGAAGAGATGGCTCAGCTATCAGAGGTGCAAGGCCTACCAGTCCATATTTGATTCCTCAGTCCCCATGTAAAAACCAGGTGTTTCTCTCTCTCCCTGTGAGGAGCTCTCCTATCATTGTTTTAGCAGCACCCCTGACCTCTACCTGCTAGATGGATAGTATTTTCCTTACCCACCTGTGGGAACTAAAACTCTCTAGCATTCAATGGGCCAAAATCACACCCAATTGAGAACCACTGGATCAGCTCTTCATTTGAGTGAATAATTGTCATTGTCAGCCAATTCTGCAGGCAGGGGCTTTTAAGGACTGTTTCTCTTCACCATCAATCAGTTTCTTCCTTGGAGTTGTTCTAAATGTCTTCCATCTCTTGTATGTTTCCATTGGAGGAAGTAGACCTGCTGATCTGTATTTGGCTATGATGTGGATAACTTTTGTTTGGTTTTGATGGGGTTTCACTCTATAGCCTTTGCTAGCTGATAACTAGCTGTGTAGCCCGAACAGGCCTCAAGCTTGCATTGATCCTTCTGCTTCTGCCTCCCAAGTGCTGGGACTATAGGCAGGAACCTCCATTTCCAAATTTTATTTGGAGATTTACTTTAAAAATATTTATTTATTTATTTATTTATTTATTTTTTGGTTTTTCGAGGTAGGGTCTCACTCTAGCCCAGGCTGACCTGGAATTCACTATGTAGTCTCAGGGTGGCCTTGAACTCATGGTGATCCTCCTACCTCTGCCTCCCGAATGCTGGGATTAAAGGCGTGCGCCACCACGCCCGGCTTATTTATTTATTTGCAAATAGATACGGGAGCAGGGGGAGAAGTATGGGCTTGCCAGGGCCTCTAGCCACTGCAAATGAACTCCAGATGCATGTGTCACTTTATACATCAGGCTTTGCTTGTGTACTGGGGAATCAAACAAAGGTTGCTAGGCTTTGCAGGCTAGCACCTTTAACTGCTGAGCCATTTCTTCGGCCCCCTGGAGGTTTACTTTTAAACTAAGTTATAATTCACATATCATAAAATTCACTCCTTTAAGTACACAATTCAGTAGTTTGTGTTGTTTTTGTTTTTTGGGGTAGGGTCTTGCTTTAGCACAGGTTATCCTAAAATTCAGTATGTAGTCTTGGGGGACTTGTGCTCACAGCGATCCTCCTACCTCTTCCTCCCAAGATCAGAGGGATTAAAGGCATGTGCCACCATGCCCAGCTCAGTAGTTTTAAAAAATATATTTATTTGCAAGCAGAGCGGCAGAGAGAATGGGCGCATCAGGGTCTTCAGCTGCTACAAACTCCAGATGCATGTGCCACTTTGTGCATTTGGCTTTACATGGGTACTGGGGAATCAAACCTGGGTTATTAGGTTTTGTGGACAAGGGTCTTAACTGCTGACCCATCTCTTCATCCCCAGTTCAGTAGTTTTTAGTAGATTCACGAAATTGTACAGCACCATTGTCTAATTCATTTCATCATTCCCAAAGTAACCTACCTGTTAGTAACTTTCTGCCCTTTCCTGACCCACAGCCCCTGACAGCTTCTAATCTGTTTTCTGCAGTTTGCCTATTTTAGACATTTCCTATAAATGGCTCATACAACACGTGGCAACTAAGAATTGTATTCAGAAGGTCTATTCACACTATCGCATGAATCTTTCAGTCCTTTTCTAACCGATATTATTTGGATATACTATACAGGATGCCTCTTTTATCTGTGATTTCACTTTCCATGGTTTCAGTTGCCCACAGGCAACCATGGCTTAAAATAATAAATGTAAAATTCCAGGAGTAAATAGTTCATGAGTTTTAAATTGTTTAATTCTGAATAGTGTGATGGTATCTCACACTGTCCTTCCTGGAGACAAGTCAGCCTTCGTCCAGTGTATCTACCCTGTACATACATTACTTAGTAGTCCATTGGTCACCTACAAGCTATCTTGGTTGACAAATATCATAGCTTCACAGTGCTGTGTTCAGGTTATTGATTTTACTAAATAATAGCCACCGAGCACCTGAGTGTAACATTAGCAGTTGAAATACGCCAGAGTATAGCTGTGAAGAGCTTCCTTCAAGTGAGAAGGTGAAAGTAGAAAATATTTGAGAGACCACTTTTTGGTTTTTCAAGGTAGTGTCTAGCTCTAGCTTGGAATTTGCTAGTCCCAGGGTGGCCTCAAACTGATAGCAATCCTCCCACATCTGCTGGGATTAAAGGTGTTCCCTGCATGACCTTATTTTTTGAGACAGGATTTCTCACTGTATCTTGAGTTCACTGATTCATCTGGCTTGTTTTGTTTTTCAAAGTGAGATTAGTCTAGGCTGGCCTTGAACTCACCACCTCCTACTTCAGCCTCCTCAATGCTGGGATTAAAGGCATGTGTCATCACACTTGGCTTGTGTTTTGTTTGTTTATGTGTTTGTTTTTATTTGTGGGGGTGCATGTGCCATGGCATACATGTGGAGGTCAGAGGACAGCTTTTCCTTGGGTTGTTTATTTGTTTTTGGTCTTTAAAAAATTTTTTTCTGGCCGGGTGTGGTGGCGCACGCCTTTAATCCCAGCACTCGGGAGGCAGAGGTAGGAGGATCACCATGAGCTCGAGGCCACCCTGAGACTACATAGTGAATTCCAGGTCAGCCTGGGCTAGAGTGAGACCCTACCTCGAAAAACCAAAAAAAAAAAAAATTTTTTTTTCTGTGCTGAGAACCAAATCCAGAGCCTTGCACTCCTTAAGCAAATACTCTTCCACTGTGCTAAATCCCCAATGCCCACAGGACAACTTCTGAGGTGTCTGTGCTCCACCTTCAGACAGAGTCTCTTGTCAATGCTGCAGACTGCCAGATGACAAACAAATGTCAGTGTCAGACTAGCTGGCCCAGGAGCTTAGATTCCCCTAGCTCCACCTCCCATTGCTGTAAGCCTTGGAGTCAGATGCAATTGCCACTTTGAATCCAGCTCTATGTAGGCTTTGGGAAATTGAACCTGTATTAGCAGACCTCGCAAGCTAAGCGCCTTTAACTGCTGAACCATCTTTTCAGCTCTGTGCCATATTTTTGGTTAATCTTTGTCGTGAAATGTATGTATAGGGAAAAACAGGTTTGGTAGTGTCTGCAATTTCAGGCATCGACTATGGGTCTCAGAACATATTCTCACAGATAAATAGGATCTGCTGTGCCATATGATGTTTATCCATTGAGTTGGAACACATTGGTGGTTTCTACTTTGAGGCTATTATGAGTCATGTGAACATTTATGGTAGTGTCTATCTGTGGAGAATACACTCCAAGACCTCAGGAGATGGCTAAGCCAAACGTAGTACCAAGTCTTGTCCTTCCTGCACGTCCTACATCAGTTCATGTGCTTTTTTCATCCTAACTAAGCACTTTGCACACGTCATGGCCATGACGTTCGCAATTTGTATCACAGCAAAGCTAGCAGAATTCATTTCACTTATACAGCTTCCTAGATTGAGGATTCATTCTTACTGTAGGTCTTAGATCCCTTAAGTCACTCACTCATCTGTACACTTAGGGAACCATGGTGGCATCTATATTGCTAGTGTCGCTGCTTCTGCACCTTGAGACTGTTAGAAGCAAAATGCGTAAGCACCTCAATATTGTGATAACCAAGATGGCTACTAACTTATGTGTACATAGCCTAGATATGATGGATAGAGTGCTTTTTCATGTTCCAGGAGAGGCAGGGGACAGCATGGGATTTCGTCATGATACTCAGAATGGTATGGAATTTAAAACATGGGAATTGGGCTGGAGAGATGGCCTAGCAGTTAAGGCGCTTGCCTGCAAAACCTAACCACCCGAGTTTAGTTCCCTAGTACCCTTTTAAAGCCAGATGCACCAAGTGGCACATGCATCTGGAGTTTGTTTGCAGTAGCAGGAGGCCCTGTTGTGCCATTCTCTCCCTCTCCCCACACTCTCTGCTTACAAATAAAAATATTTTTTAAAAATAAAACTTGAACATTATTTCTGCTATTTTTCTATTTAACAGTTTTAGACTGTTGATCATGAGTGACTAAAACCACAGAAAAAAAACTGGATAAGAGGAAGAAATTTATGTATAACTTTGTATGTACATTTTCATATCTATTTGGTTATACATGAAGTAGAAACTGGGATATATATGTAGTAATTCTCTTGACCTTTTTTGGAACTGCCAAATTATTTTCAAATTTTGATGTACTTGTACACATTTTCAATTCTTTTTTTGGGGGGGTGGTGTGTGTGTGTGCATGTTTGAGGCAGTGTTTCCATCTAGCCCAGGCTGACCTGGATGGAATTCACTAGGTAGTCAGTCTCCCAAAAGCTGGGATTAAAGGCATGTACCACCATGCCCAGCTTGAAAACATTTTTTAAAAATATCTATTTGAGATTGAATAAATGAGCACACCAGGGCCTCCTGGGCTGCAAAGAACTCCAGACACATGCACCACTTTGTACATCTGGCATTTACATGGGTACTGGGGTATCAAACCCAGGCCTTCAGGCTTTGTAAGCAAGTATCTATAACCACTTAGCCATCTCTTCAGCCCCTTGAATGAATTTTTTGTATGTATGTGGTGTGAGGTAGGTGTCCAAGTTGATTCTTTTTTAAAAAATATCTTTATTTGCAAGCAGAGAGATAATGGGTACCATGCTCTGCACACAAACTGTAGGTATGTGCGCCATTTTGCATTTTGTGTATCTGACTTTACATGGTTATTGGGGAATTGACTTCATGTAAGGAAGTCAAGCTTTGAAAGCAAACAACTTTTAACTGCTGGGCCACCTCCCCAGACCCCAAATGGGTTCTTTTGTAGTGTGGATTTTAATAACAATGGGCAAAGTACCACTTCCCTCCCCAACCAACTCTAAAATGGGGACATCTAGGGATAGGGCAACTGTGCTTACTGTCTTTCTGGATAGCTATGCTCTTACCTTCCTGTACTCATGATGACAGATCACATCCTGAGTCTCCAGAGAAGTGTTCAAACTCTAGAAAAAAAAATCCCATGGAGCTGGGCGTGGTGGCGAACGCCTTTAATCCCAGCACTTGGGAGGCAGAGGAAGGAGGATCACTGAGTTTGAGGCCACCCTGAGACTACATAGTGAATTCCAGGTCAGCCTGGGCTAGAGTGAGACCCTACCTCGAAAAACCAAAACCAAAAACAAACAAACAAAAAAATCCCATGGAGAAGCCAGGCATGGTAGCACACACTTTTAACCCCAGCACTCCAAAGGCAGAGGTAGGAGGATCACTCTGAGTTCAACGCCAGCCTGGAGCTACAAAGTGAGTTCCAGGTCAGCCTGGGTTAGAGTGAGACCCTTCCTCGGAAAAGCAAACAAAATCCCATAGAGAATTCTCTCACACTATTTTGTAGTAGGACCTCTAACAGTGGGGTTGGAAATAGAGCCAAGCCTATAACCCAGCCAAACTCCTTCCCATCAGTTGTCCAAGTTAGTCATTTAACTTTTCTGTGTCCCAGTGTCTTGTGAGCTGGAAGGTGATGAGCTTGGGCACCCCTCCCCCTTTTTTTATCAGGCAGGGTCTCGTGCTATACCATGCTGACCTGGTACTCTGTAGTCCTAAACTGGCCTCAAACTCATGGCCATCCTCCTACCTCTGCCTTCTGTGTGCTGGGATTAAAGATGTGCACTACCAGGCCTGGCTCCTTTTGAAGCCTGAGTGAGACTGTGCAGTAAAGGTCTTAAAAGAGTGATGGGCTTGGGGTCAAGGCTTGCACTCTATGCCAGCTTGTATTATCCTGGTCCCTTGAAAGGTAATTATATCATTTTATTTTTAAAGCTACTTGGCTACAACAAAGGTGCTCTTCAAAACTTGAAATTAGGGGCTATGGTAGAACCATTACTTTCTTAGTATTGACTTTAACAGTTTTGCTTTTATGATTTGCTTACTGAGATGTGAATGGTGAGTGCTTTTCAGTTTGGTCCTGGAGTCCTTTCAAAGTTTGTTTGAATCTATCTGTAGGGAGCTGCTTAGAAGTTACTCCTGCTAAACTGGGCATGGTGGCGTACACCATTAATCCCAGAATTTGGAGAGTCAGAGGTAGGAGGATCGCTGTGAGTTTGAGGCCAGCCTGAGATTACATAGTGAATTCCAGGTCAGCCTGAGCTAGAATGAGACCCTCTCCCTCCATTTGCCTCCCCCCCCCCTAAAAAAAAAAGTTATTCCTGCTGTCAAGTGTTATTACCAGCAAGATTAAAGACAGTACCTCCCAGGGCGTGGTGATGCGCGCCTTTAATCCCAGCACTCAGGAGGCAGAGGTAGGAGGATCGCCATGAGTTCAAGGCCACCCTGAGACTACGTAGTGAATTCCAGGTCAGCCTGGGCTAGAGTGAGACCCTACCTCGAAAAACAAAACAAAAAAAGACAGTACCTCTTAACCCTTAGCACCTGGTGATGACCTCAGTGCCATGTAGTGGATTCCCTGGCTAATGCCCACCAACAAGCATACTGCTGTAGTACAAGCAAAGCAGAAGTGTCAGGGACTGGCCAGGGGTTTTCATGGGCATGGGTATAAGTGCTTTGGGATGTGCTTGCTGCTGAGCTCTGTGAATAAGCATGCTCTTAAGTATAAGTCACAATGCTGTAGCTTAACTAGCCCATGACTTGTTGTGTTGGTGTGAATCTCAGACAGATGTAGCTCGGTGGTAGAGCACTTGCCTAGCATGTTCAAGCCCCTGGGTTCCATCCCAGCACAACAAACTAGAAAGGAGAAGGAAAGGAGCCCCTCTACCCAGAGCTGGTTAGGAGTGGGGAAAGGTTTTGGCTCATTGGTAGGTCTGTAACACATTTAGTGTGTTGTGTGTTATTGTTTGTGTCACCCTGTATTACTTTAGATCCCTTTAGCACAGGCGGAGAGCTACATATTCAACCAGTTGACCTCTTTAGGAATACTGGCAACAATTAGGGATAAGGGCCACCAAGCCCTCCACCCCCTAGTTTATTCCTGGCCCAGAGAGGCCTGACTCTACCCCTTTGTCCAGAGGTTCATAGTTTGGAGGAGGCCACTGCCCTAGTTTTGCAAGGTGGAGCATTTCTGTTCCTTTTACATTAGGCTCCCTCCCAATAAGTGAGAGTCAACTTGAGGAAGCAAAGTAGAGCACACTTGTCCCAGAGTAGGGAGAAATTGTCACAGTTTGTGTGATGTCTCAGAAGGGTTCTTACTGTCAGCTTTCTGTGTCATCAGGAAAGTGCAGCCTGTTCCTTTAAGTGACTTAGTGCCTAGAGTGGTTCCTCCTCTTTATTCTTTAGCAGTGTGCTGTGGAAGATGAGGACTGCTGCTGCTGGTGACAGAGCAGGGATCCTCGGATGGCTTCCTTGTGGATGCAGTGCCTGAGAAGCCTGCAAACCACTGCTGGAGGTTGAGGTGCAGCTTCTGGGGCCACAGACCTCAGTAGGTGGACTGTAGGGGAATTGGTAAGCAGGGCCTAGGTCTCCAAGCAGTTTGGGAAACCTGGCTATGGATCATTTCAAGGTCTTTATATATTCATTTCTCCTGGAATCACGTCAGGTGGTTGGACTGCATAGGGATTGGTAGTAGGGACTTGGCTCTCCCAGCTGTCTGGGAAGTGTGGATGTACATAATTTCAAGCTCTTCATATATTTCAGATCTTCACAGCTGTTAAGAAAAAAAAATGTAATGGCCTTTAAGAGGTTGTAAGAGACAGAAGTTGAGCTTCAGAATGGACCCATAGTCTCTCTCGCTTCTAGGTGAAGCCCTGTTGCTCTCCTGGCTTTTTTACATTTGGACCTGTACCCTCAAATATCTTAAAAGCTGGTCTATCCTGGCTTATTTTCCTCCCTTGCCTTTTTGTACACTGAGGGATGAGGTAGGAGAGGAACAGTTCTCACATTATGTATAAACCCAGTTTATGTGGTACCCACCTTTAATCCCAGCATTCTGGAGGCAGAAATAGGAGAATCACTGTGAGTTTGAGGCCAGCCTGGAACTACAGAGTGAGTTCAGGTCAGTCTGGGCTAGAGTGAGACCCTACCTTGGATAAAAACCAAACCAAAACACTCAAAGGAAAAGGTATACACAGGCTGAGAGGAAATGCTTACAGCATATAAACAACTATTAAAGCAGCTGTGATGAGCTAGGTGTGGTGGTACATGTACTCCCAGATACTTGGGAGGCCAAGGCAAGAGAATCACAGGTTTATCTTAAAATACAAAAGAAAGCTGATACTTCAGCTCAGTGATAGAGCACTTGCCTAGGTTCAGTCCCCTGTTATTGGGGAGAAAAGAGTAGCTATGAGGTATAAAAGCTAATAACAAAAGACAGCTAAAGCAGCAGTGTTGCTATGAATTGTGAGAATATGTGTGGCCTCCATCTGGTCCTGTTTACAAAAAACCTGGGTGCTCCCATCTGTCAATTAATTCTTACCTGCGGAAGGTGGGCTGAGGCTGTGGATAGTTCTGACAACCCTACAGTTGTGTGAGTGCAGAGGCAATTGGTTATGTGAGAGAGGTCTGGGAACAAGTGCTAACGTCTCACTGTATAAAACTGGAAGGTCACCAAACCTCTCCACTCTGTTTGCTCGTCTGTATAATAGGGTTCAAGGTAACAGCTCCTTGCAGGGTGGTAGGGTGAATCCTCAGGCATTATCCAGTGTGTGTTTATAAACAGGTCCAGATGAAGGCTACAAATTACCTTCAAAGCTCACAGGAACACTACTGCCACCAGGAGTAGTAGTTTAGGCTGCAGGAGGCCTCGTGCATCACATCATTCAGAAAGGAAATCCTTTCTCACCTCTTTCTAGTGACTCTGGGGCTTTGTGGCCCTTCTGTAAGTCTGGAAGGGATACATACAGAAAAAGGACACGCGTACAATCTTTCCCCAAATACATGTGAAATGGAAGACAGTGGAAACAGTCCTTCCCTAAGGAAGGTTGGCTCTGGGAGGCCCTGCACTCCACTTGGGTAATTGGAGCTTCTTTCTCAACAGAAACATGATTGTTTTTCTCTGCCTCACCCTCTCCTTGGAGCTCCAGAGTCCATTTAGGAAGCCGCTGGCTTCCCACCAGTACTTGGAGCTAACTTCCCACCAGCCCTTGGCACGGCTTGCTCTGCTGGCCCCTAGGCTGTGTTGCCTGTGTGGACTTGGGCTTGCAGCTTCAATCTGTGTTGTAATTACTTTCTCATTGCTGGGATGAAACACTTGACTAGAAGCAGCTCATAGGAGGAAAGGGCTTATTTTGGCTTATAGACTCAAGAAATAGCTTCATGATGGCAGGGAAAAGATGGTAGAGCAGAGCCTGGACATCACCTCCTGACCAACATCAGGTGGACCACAGCAGTAGAAGAGCGAGCTGAACTCTAGCAAGGGGGAGCTGGCTATCACACCATAGGCCCACCCCAACAACATACCTCCAGCAAGACTCCACCTCCCAGATTCCATCAGCTAGGAACCAAGCATTCAGAACACGAGTGTATGAGGACACCTGATTCAAGACATCATTGTCTATCTTTCTGCTTTTGAAGAAACCTTTTAGGTATCCACATACCTGGAAATTCTTAGTCTCCCTTCTAGGTTCTTTACTTCATTCTAGGTTTCCTTTTTCCTTTCATTTGTTTACTGTCTAGAGTTGGCACTGCGGCAGAATAGGTAGAGGCAAGAGTCTGCAAGTCCCAGTAACCTCAGGTGGTTTTCTCTACAGGAAATAAATGGCATCACTGCAGCGTTGGCTGAAGAACTCTTTGAAAAAGGTACATGGTGTTTGGCCCCTACAATGCTGTGCACAGTTTGCCTAGTTCTACTAGGTGGCTGGTGGCCCTGGGTGGCACAGAACTTGGTCTATTGGGGCCCACCCAGGCTCCACCTCTTTGAAGGTATTCAAATCCCTGGCCCTGATTCCCAGCCAGACCTGCTTATCTTCTTTCCTGCTGGTAAGGGACTGTGGTCCTTCACCCTAAGACTCTTGAGTCCTGGGCTCAGGATTTATCTTAGGTTCAGGATCTCTCCAGAGCCCCATGGTAGGTGCTGAAAGATGGATGCATGCCACCTTATAAAGGTGGTGGCCTGGTTTGTCCTTGCCTTGAAGGGCTCATATAAGATAGAAGCCATCTTTGGGTTACAGCCCTGCCTTAGGACATAGTAACTAACAGTAGCTAGCATGTGATGAGCACACCTGTCCCCCAGGAGCCATAGGTGGAGGTGATGGCCCAGTAACCTGCTTGAGGGCACATGGCCAGCAGGAGCAGAGTGAGAACCAAATGCCATCTGCTCTCAGGCACCTGACTTCACCATGTACATTTTGGAGGGTGTAGCTGTCCAGATTGCTTCCTCTCAGCCTTATCCTGACTCCATGCCCTAGGTCTCCATTTAGCCTCCCTCTTCAGGGTGTCTCCCCAGTTACATAGTCCTCACAGCCCTTCCCTCCTCTGTCATGCCATGTCCATGGTTGCCCTGTGCCAGCATGAGCCAAGGAATACATCTGTTCTTGGATGCCTTAGGGCCATGGCTTTTTCCTGAGTTGGTGGGTGTATGAATCAGTGGTTGCTCCATGCTTACTGACTGTTAGCCTGGCAGACATATGCTCTGGCTATACAATAGGCTGTGGCTGGAGCTAGACACTCATCCCTGGGGCTTGGCTGTTGCAGGAGAGCAGCTTCTGGGGGCTGGCGAGGTCTTTGCCATCAGACCCCTGCAGCTCTATGCTGTCACGGAGCAGCTGCAGCAGGGAAAGCCCACGTGCGCCAGCGGTGATGCCAAGACTGACCTTGGGCACATCCTGGACTTCACCTGTCGCCTTAAGTACCTTAAGGTAAAGATGCAGCAGCTGAGTCTTAGGGAGCCATTCAGTTGGCCTTGGGACCTGACAGCTCACTGGCTGGCAGTGTATGAAGGGGAGACCACAGTAGGAGCTTTCAGCAAAGAAGCTAGCTTACCTAGTGTTCTTGGCACTGTGCTTCTAGCTGCAAGCACCAGGGGGCGCCATGACCCAGTAGCTTGATACTTTGACTTTAGTCTCTGCCTTAGCCTGTTTTGTTGCAGGTGAAAGTGGTCAAAGTTCTGGGTTTGTCACACTGACCCAGCACTGCAGATGGGGGGCAGTAGCAGCAGCAGCCCTAATTTGAGGCCCATTTTTGGCCTCAGGTTTCTGGAACAGAAGGACCTTTTGGAACCAGCAACATTCAGGAACAGCTCCTGCCTTTTGATCTGTCGATATTCAAGTCTCTCCATCAGGTAGAGGTAAGGCCCAGGGCCACTGGTCAGCAGACAGGGCCGAATGCTGCAGAGGCAGCATCTCTCTCCAGCTGTCTGTGGCTAGAAAGTGTAGTGTTTGGCACTGTGTGGCACATTCTGTCCAGGTAAGTCAAAGTCTCCCTGTAAGGACACAAAGGAGGCCTCTTTTGTCCTCGGCTGGTCTGCATGTCTTTGTCCCTCATGTAGGTAGCAGGGGGCATACAGATGGGCAGAGAACCAGAGCCTGGCTCTATCTGGCCTCTCATGGGGTCAGAGAACATGCATTGTTCTGATAGAAATCATGTTTAGTCATCAGAGCCAATTCCAAGTCTTTATTTTCCAAGTCAAAGGGCTTTGAGGGTTTTTGTCCTGTGAGGCACTCACACCTAACAGAATGCTTTAAATTACTTGCTACTAAGCTCATAAATTCTCCAAACTAATTTCATCACTATTTTTGTTTTGTTTTGTTTTTCGAGGTATGGTCTCGCTCTAGCCCAGGCTGACCTGGAATTCACTCTGTAGTCTCAGGGTGGCCTTGAACTCACGGTGATTCTCCTACCTCTGCCTCCCGAGTGCTGGGATTAAAGGTGTGCCACCACCACGTCCAGCTCTTAATTTTTTTTTTTTTTTGGTTTTTCTAAATTTTGTTGTCTATTTTTTTATTCACTATGTAGTCTCAGGGTGGCCTTGAACTCACAGCGATCCTCCTACCTCTGCCTCCCGAGTGCTGGGATTAAAGGCATGCGCTACCACACCCGGCTTATCACTATTTTATAAAGGGGAGTCCATAATAAACACTAAAAGCTTATTCCCTGAATTTGGCTTCTGTGTTAGGCCTTGTGCCCTGTATATTCCTTGATCATATCTCCTCAATAGTCCTGTGAAGTGGGTGCTTTCACTCTTAGTTTACAGTTGGGGAAACTGAGGCCTGAGGAAATGAGTAAATTTGGCCAGTATCATTGAATTTCTCTTAAGTTTGACTCCAGAACCCTGTTTCCACTGGCGTGTTCTTGATGGCTGTAGTCTCTCAACTACTCCCTTGAGGGAAATGGGGCGTGGACCTTGACCACTATAGGCTGCAAGCCTGGGAGCTTAGAAGGAAGCCTGACCCAGCTCCTCTGTGCAGCTGGGGTGCTTTTGACCTGTGGGTACCCTTCTTGCCACAGGACAGCTGAGAGCAGTCGAACAGAAAAGGTTTAGTCATAACTAACATTGGGGAAAATGGAAGCTTAGGTTTTGAGTTGCCTCCTGTCTAAGGATTTGGGTTTGCCCCTTGTTGGGCTTTTTTTGCGCATATGGGTGAATGCTTGCTTCCTAGGACTTCTGATGGGGCCATAATACCTTTTCTGAGACATAGCTGTTCTTTGTTCTAGATAAGTCATTGTGATGCTAAGCACATCCAAGGGCTAGTCACCTCAAAGCCAACCTTAGCCACAATGAGCATCCGCTTCTCAGCAACCTCAATGAAGGTAAGCTGTGACTTGACATGTCTCCTGCCTGGGGCATGGCCTTTATTAGTGAGATTTATATACCTTCATCTGAGCCTAGTAAGCCCACTCAATTCTGTTCCATCCACCATGGGCTTGAAGTAGAAGTCAAGGTGTAGAAATAGGGTGTGGACCTTGACCTCTATAGGCTGTAAGAATGGGACCTTAGAAGAAAGCCCAACCCAGTTACACTGAGCAGCTGGGGTGCTGTTTGTAACAGCAATGTCCCAATTGGGAATATAGGAGTTTGTTTTTTTTTTACCATTTTATGGCATCTTAGTGATGTTAAAATCCCTCCCTGAATATTTTATGATGTGGTCCATCTGATTAAAATTTGGGTTTGTAAAATTCATGCTCTTGAGGCTGCTGGCTGAAAGGAAGAAGCTGTGAAGAAGCAAAGAATGGGATCACCTTGTCCCTCTTAAAAGCGCTCCTTGCTGCCTGGCTGGTGGAGTCCAGAGTGATGTACAAGAGCGGTCTCACAGGCATCAAAAGTCAACCAAGGAGAACTGCCTTCCTCTCCTTTGGTAACTGATGCTCTATGTGGCTACTCTTGGCTTAGTGATGGTATTATCCCTGAGAAGTAAATTGTTAAAGGGTCTGCTGTCCACATTGGGACTGCTCTGAAAACACAGTTGCCTGGCAACATGATGAATTCAGCAGACCTCAGCCTCTGAGAGTTAAATAAGAATAGGCATCAGCAGAGGCCCATGGGGGCCTGACTGACATTTGTTCTTGTAGTCACAAGGCAGAGCATAACCCAAGTGGCTGTTATGTTGCTAAGCCTTTCCGTTATTTCACAGTCGTTTAAAGACACATAAACCAAGACCCATTTTAATGCAAGCTCACTTCCACATGCTAAATATGCTCCAGCCCTTCCTTAAATTTTGCAACTGAAAATTTTCCACTTAGTATTGCATGACGGCCCAAGTGTGGTGCCCAACAGATGTTTTTATGCAGGAAGTCCTTGTTCCTGAAGCTTCAGAATTTGATGAGTGGGAGCCCGAAGGCACAGCCCTTGAAGGCCCTGTGACTGCCATCATCCCTACATGGCAAGCATTGACCACTCTTGACCTGAGCCACAACAGTATCTTCGAGATCGACGAGTCTGTGGTATGCTTGTAGCAGCCTTCCAAGGCTTACAGGCCTCTCTGGCCCAGCCAGACCCAAGGGGTGGGTGTTCTTCTAAAGGACCACAGAGAACCTGTATCCAGTGCTTTGCACATTGCCTGCAATTTTTGTTTCAAAATGAGAATATTTTGAATTGGTGAGTTAACAGCAGTTAAAAATGCTTGTTTGAAAAGCCTGACAGCCTGAGTTCAATTTCCCAATACACACATAAAGCCAGATGCACAAAGTGGCACATGCATCTGAGTTCTTTACAGTACAAGAGGCCCTGGCATGCCCATACTGTTCCTCTCTCCCTTTCTCTCTGCTCTCTGTTTGCAAAAAAGTAAAAATATATTTTTTTAAATGGTGAGCCAGGCATGGTGGTGTACGCCTTTAATCCCAGCATTCAGAAGGCAGAGGTAGGAGGACTGCAGTGAGTTCTAGGCCAGTCTGAAACTACATAGTAAATTCCAGGTCACGCTCGGGTAGAGCAAGACCCTACCTTGAAAAAAAAAATTTTTTTAAGTAGCTAATACTTAGAGCCGAAAGAACTGCATATAACTGTCCCATGGTAAATGATGATGCTTACTCCTTAAGGAGTAGAGCATAAAATTCATTCTCTAGAGTATAGGTGTGTCCACGTAAGAGGAATGTTCCTATGGCTTTAGGGTAATACTGTGTTTGTATCTGGGCTTCTCTGTGTACGTGGGCAGAGTTAAAGGCAGGCATACTTGTCTGTCTGGGATGTTTACATAATTCAAGTGATCTGTCCAAACAGTGGATAGTGCTCATCCACAGAGTCCTTGTATGTTCTTTCAGATGTGCTGCTGGGTGGGCAGTGGAAGGTGTCACATCATTGGCCCTCCATGGGTGGCCAGCTAGATGTCTGTGGTCAGCCACCAGGCATAGGGACCGTAAGTGCTAGCCTACTTTGAATAACATTCAATGTGTTTTTCTTTCACAAGAAACTGATTCCAAAGATTGAGTTCCTGGACCTGAGTCACAATGGAGTGCTGGTTGTGGATAACCTGCAGGTAAGTGCCACTGTCCTGAGAGGGGTCCAGAAAACCACTAAGCTTTGTACCCGGGGTGGGGGGATGAGCGTAGGGGCTGCCACTTTATGCTTCCAGCAGTGTACCAAGAAAAGCAGAGCACATGCATCTGTGATGGCAATGGACAGGCTGGTTTTCATTGCTTACCCCTAGCCTGTCTGCAGGAAGTACTGCCAGGTTGTGGCATGTGCAAGAGAAGAGGGGCATCCTTTCCTGGTAGCTGTTGGAGAAACTGGCAGAGTTGCCTTACTGAACTGCTCTGTTTGCACTGGAAGGGTGCAGTGACCTCTCTGGAGGCTTGACCTGTACCCCTGCCCTGTTCTCCCTGCTTCTATAGCACCTGTACAACCTTGTGCATCTTGACCTGTCCTACAACAAACTGTCCTCCCTGGAAGGCATTCACGCTAAGCTGGGCAATGTCAAAACCCTCAACCTGGCAGGCAACCTCCTGGAGAGTCTAAGTGGCCTGCACAAGCTGTACTCTCTGGTCAACCTGGACCTAAGTGACAACAGGATTGAACAGGTAAGACTGAGCCCCACCCTGAGATTCTGGACTGTTGGGCTTCAGTATTTGTCACTTTCAAGAAGACCATGACAATTCCTTTCACTTAAAAACAGCCATCAAGAGTCAGGTGTGGTGGTGCACGCCTTTAATCCCAGCACTCAGGAGGCAGATGTAGGAGGATCACTGTGAGTTGAGGCCAGCCTGGGACTACAGAGTGAGTTCCAGGTCAGCCTGGGCTAGAATGAGACTCTACCTCGAAACCAAAAAAAAAAAAGCCATCAAACACGTGACCATGTTGCTGAAGTGTCAGGAGGTCTGAAAGGGCATGCATGGCCCTGATGTCTTGCAGATGGAAGAAGTCAGAAGCATAGGCAGTCTCCCATGTCTGGAGCATGTGGCCCTGCTGAACAACCCTCTGAGCATCATCCCTGACTACCGGACCAAAGTGCTCGCCCAATTCGGAGAACGGGCCTCTGAGGTAAGTCTGAGGATCACAGGCGAGCCCAGTGGTGTAGCATCCAGGTCTGTCTGCATGAGCAGAGTGAAGTAGAGCTGTCCACTTCTCTGCCTTGCCTGCTTCAGAGAGGTGTCTTCATGCCTTCTGGATCTAGGGAGAGCACTGCCTGCTACAGAAAGGTTCTCCCACAAAGTGTGGGCTCCTCAACAGACTTGTGTTGCATGTGCTACAGCTTCAGTCCAGAAGGCCTCCCACTAACCCAAAGACACAGACCCCATGCGTGTCTTCACTTTTCTAGACAAAGAGCAGAAATAAGATGCTTAAAATTATCAATTTCCGCCGGGCGTGGTGGCGCACGCCTTTAATCCCAGCACTCGGGAGGCAGAGATAGGAGGATCGCTGCGAGTTAGAGGCCAGCCTAAGACTACATAGTGAATTCCAGGTCAGCCTGTACTAGAGTGAGACCCTACCTCGAAAAACCAAAAAAAAAAAAAAAAAAATTATCAGTTTCCTGGATAAGTTGTGGCCATGATACCCAACTACTAGTTCAAAAATTTTATCTTTCTTAACCGAGTGTGGTGGTGCACGCCTTTAATCCCAGCACTCGGGAGGCAGAGGTAGGAGGATCGCTGTGAGTTTGAGGCCAGCCTGAGACTACATAGTGAATTCCAGGTCAGCCTGGACTCAAGCGAGACCTTACCTCGAAAAACCAGAAAAAAAAAATTTATCTTTCTTTACTGGGGTAAATCCCAGTGTCTGTTGCCGACTGGCTGTGATTGTCCACTTGTCTCTTAGCCAAGCAGACCCTTCCCTGGCTGCACTCCACTCCCTCACTCCCAGTGCCACTGTGTCCCTACCATTCCCTAGACAATCTTCTCAAGATGTCAGCTCTTACCAGTGTGATTGATCTCACCTGTAACCTGAGAACTCAGGTGGCATTAGGATTGCCCATGACAAGTTCGTGCCCAACCTGGGGATACATAGGGAGTTGGACCAGCCTGGGATATAAATATAAAGCAAGACCTTGTCTCAAAAATCAACAGAGGGCTGGAGAGATGGCTCAGCAGTTAAGGTGTTTGCCTGCAAAGCCTAATGACCTGGGTTTGATGCCCCCAGTACCCATGTAAAGCCAGATGCACAAAGTGGCACATGCATTTGGAGTTCATTTGCAGCGGCTGAAGGCCCTGGCAGGCCCATTCTATCTGTCTCTCTTTCTCTTTCTCTCTGCTTCCAAATAAATATTCTTTAAAAAAAAAAAAGAAGAAGAAAGAAAGAAAGAAAGAAAGAAAGAAAGAAAGAAAGAAAGAAAGAAAGAAAAAAAAAAAGAAAAGAAAACAACACTCCCTGGTTACATGATATCCACAACTATACAGATCTTGGGACCTTTCCTCATTCAGCCATACTGTCTGCTCCCTGGCTGCCTGCCAGCCTACAACTCCTCCTGCATGCCCAGATAGGGAATCCTGCTCCCTTTGCCCTGCTTGAAGACTTTCCTTGCTTTTTGACAGCCTGAGTTTTGCCTATAAATGGGAGCTCAGTGCAAGTCACCCACTTCCTCCAGTCCCCTAGAGGCTGCTGCCTTTTCTTCATGGAGGGGGACTCCAGAAATGGATGAGACAATATAGAAGCTCCATGGGCCCCTGCAAGGCAGTCCTAGGGCACCTGGTGTCCTCTTTAAGGCCTGGCCTATGATGGTGTTGATGTCCCTGTCCTCCTGCCATGCTTGCTAGCCCCCATGCTAAGAATCACTTTCTGGACTCTATAGATCTGTCTGGATGGCACAGTGACCACAGAGAAGGAGCTGGACACCGTGGAAGTACTGAAAGCAATTCAGAAAGCCAAAGATGTCAAGTCCAAACTGAGCAACACAGAGAAGAAGGTGGGCCTTAGGAGAGGGGAGGAGCCAGTCAAGGACAGAGGTGTTCATGGAGAAACTGGGACATGGGATTGTTTAGTGGTGCTGAGTCCTGGCTACAGTACCTCAGGCGGGTCACACCCTCATGTGTGCCATGGGTTAGTGGTGCTTAACTGTGTGAGTCCATCTTCAGCTTCTCTTGGTGGGCTGAGTGTTGAGCTCCTTCATCCATATCCTTGGGCTAACTCAGCACTCCTCCTTAGGTTGGTGAGGACTCCCGGCTCTCAGCAGCCCCCTGTGTCAGACCCAGTGGCTCCCCTTCCACTGCAGCTCCCACCTCAA
Source organism: Zapus hudsonius (assembly GCA_004024765.1). NCBI lineage: Eukaryota > Metazoa > Chordata > Mammalia > Rodentia > Dipodidae > Zapus > Zapus hudsonius. The sequence continues at coordinate 23,528 of PVHP010005490.1, forward strand.
CCTCTCTGCCTCAGCCCATCCTCTCCAACCAAGGTAATCATGTAGGGATTTTGATTCTAGTTGAGCTACCCAGCTCTGCCTGGGGCCCCATGTTTGTCTTGGCTTAAGGAAGAAATGCTGGCACCTGCTTCTTACAGGGTTAAGCATAGGGCGGGTGGTGCCTCCTGCAGGCTGGCTCCTTGGGTGGTATGTAGAGAGGAAGTTTCAGCACAGTTTGCTTAGTGAAGGCCCCAGTGCCCTGACACCCACACTCATTCCTATAGGACACCTGGGGGTGTTAGGTGACCATTTGAGTAGGCTCGGGCTGTTGGCTCATGAGGACCTGTTCCCATGCATCACTGTGGGTAGGTCAGCTTCTTGGCTGCAGGAAGCCATCCCTTATTACTTAGCCCTGAACCTGGAGCCTGATCCCTGTGTGGGGAGCTTGCTTTTTATCATTGCTTGCTTCTTGTGGTCCATCCCCAAAACACTACATTTGTGGGACCACGATGGGCTGCCTGTGTCCTTTTGGACCTGGAAGACCAGTCCCTTTCATCTGCCCACTGTCATAGCGTTTTCTTTTTTTTTTTTTTTTTTTTTTTTTTTTTTTTTTTTTTTTTTTTCTTTTTTTTTTTTTTAATTTATTGTCCATAATGAGTTACAACATTTAGTGGGCAAACATGTCATAGCGTTTTCAAAGGCTTTCACCTCTGAACCCAGGCACCCTCGGAGATGAGTGAGTGAAGCAGGTGCCATGAGCGTGGCTGCTGACCTGGCCCCGACGGAAGAGGGGCGGGTGTCCCAAGTGGAGCTGAGGCTCGGGACACACAAGAAAGAACACCGCCCGCCCGGGCTCCTGGAGACGCAGAACTTGGTGTGAGGTCTTGGGAAAACAGTTGTATCCTAGGTTTCAAGAGCCAGAAACACACTTCCACCCCTTGACTTGGTGACCCCAGTGGAGACTTCTCTAGAAAGCGATAAGATACTGGGGAAGGGGAAGTGCTCCCCACTGGCAGAGGGAGAGGCAGCTGTGGCACAGAACTCTGCAGCAGTCCAGTCAGGGAGAGAAGACTGAGCGACAAAAGGGGAGGTGCACTTATTATTGTTGAGGCAAAGGCCCAGCGCAGAGCAGTACACTGGTGTCATGAGGGTGACCTGCATAAGAGAACTCATGAAAATGGAATGGTGGGGCGAGGCGCCAGTACATTTGCCCTTTTGCTTTTGTCAAACTTAATAGAATTTTTAGTTGGATTTTTTACATAAATGGGGAGAGGGGAACTTGAGTCCCTGTGAGGAAGTTTCCCTGATCCTGCCATCTGCTTGGAAGCCAAACCCCTCCTCAGGCCCCCACAGCTCCAGTGAACCTGCAGAGAAAGCATGCATAGGTTTCTGGGACAGGGAGGTGCCAAGGTCTCAAGGCCAAGGACAGCCTGTTCTCAGCATTTGCCAGGTCAGTGAGTATGTATGAGAGCAAGCTGGGGTCAAGAGCAGATCTGAGTGGGCATGAGGAATGGGTAGTGAATGAAGCCTGTACAGCACCAGGGGGCAGGCCTCATCTGTCCCTTTATCACCCCAAGGCAGAGTGCTTTGTAGTCTGTCCCCCCCCTTCCCAGTCACTGAATATTAAGACATTGTCCCAGATTTGCACCTCTTGTAAATAAAAGTGCAGTGGATGTCTTTGTGTGCACATCTCTTTCCTTTGGGTGAGAATGACAAAGGTCAAACCCCTGTCCGAGGACTCTGATTCCCCTATTCCATCTGCTGAATAGCCCTTTCTGACCACTTGTTTGTGCAAGCCGTGATCCAGGAAGGAAGCGGACACACTGTCCCTGTCCACATTTCCTCATGTCCAAACAAGGATGGGGGGTTAGTGACAAGTAAATGTTGCTTTTTTTCTTTTTCTCATGAATATGAAAGCACCCACATATATGTACTTGGCTGTGTGTTACTGAAACTGACCTGGGTGAACAGGGGTTTCTTTGTGTGGGAGCAGTTTTGCTAACTCACTCTTGTGGCTCCTGGCCTGATCTAAAGAGGGGAGCATATTTGTGAATTAACTGGGTACTTGAGATTGCCTGAAAGGGGTATTATCCAGAAAACACCAAACCTATGGTTATAGCAGGGTCTTTTAGCTAGCTCTCAGAGCCATGGACAATTGTGACTGATAGGGACCAATGTGCAAAATGCCAGAGTTGATTCTCTAGCCCAGTCTGGGGGTTGAAGGAAGGCTGCTCTTCAAGAGATGGTCAGGAGCAGGCAGCAGAGTTCCATTCCATCTTTCTGGCCATGTGATCTCAAGTAACTTGTAGCCTTTCTGAAGCTGTTTCCTCAACCATAACGTGGATACACCCTACTTCATCCATTCTAAGATGCACACGTTTCCACCCTGTGACTTCTCTGAAATGAGATGCATCTTTTAGTCAGTGGCGTTTCCTAGTTGCTGTCAAGCCAGCTGGTATTCCTGATGGAGTTGTGGGAAAACCTTCCCTGGACACCTTCTGCTATGAGCAAGACTGCACCACGTCCCCGCATCTTAGATTTTATGAAATGTGGTAAATCATGAGAGGCACGCATGAGCTGATGCTGGGGAATCACTTAGCACTGCTCTTGGTGCAACAACTGATCAGTAAGGGCTCACCCTTCCTGTACCCTCAGTGGGGATTTTAGGACAGTGCTTCTGAAGAATGTGGAGCCACTTGGGGAAATGAACTGTGTCTGAGGGAGAGCAGGGTAGAGTAGCCTGTGGATATTTGTAGAAGGCATAGACGTCTGCAACAGAGGTGGTGTCTGAGGTGAATCCCAAAAGAGGGCTGGATTCTGGGAGGAAACAGCAGCTTAGCAAAGCTCTGGGGGTACATGGCTGTGTGCTGGTTACCTTCCTTCCTCCAGCCACTGCTGCCTTGCTTGATGGAAGTGTCTGGGCGAGGCCTCTTCACCTGCCTAGATTCAGGCAGAGTAGCTGGGCTATGTGAGTTGTACTGTTCTGGGTAGCAACCAAACTGAACATGGGTATCAGTGTGGAGTTCTGAGGGTTCAGTCATTTCATTATGGTTTCATTCATTTCATGGTGACTGTTGGTAACAAAACCTAGCTGTGGAGGCAAGACCAGCTAGCTCCAGTTTAGAACATTAAAAAAAGGCTTCCCTTTCTACCACTCTGTCAACTGTCTGTAGAGGTCCAGGCAGGCTATATTCATAAAACAGCATCAGTAAGGTTTAAACACACCATGCCTTTTCAGGGTACATGAGTCAAAAGAGTTCCTGCCCAGGGCAGTCAATGGGCCAACCTGCAGGAGGCAGGCCGTAGTTGCAGGCTCCAGCTGTACTAGGCACTCCTGGAGGAGAGCCCAATGAGGGTCCTGTGCTCTAGGACTATGACCCCTGCAGATGTGTTAGATCAGGGCACTGGGTCATGTATAGTCCTTTCAGGGAATAACATTCCAACATGAGCCATCGCACACCCCAGTGCCCACCTCTATCCAGCTAGGCTGGGCCAGTCTACAGTCTATCCTTTGCCATAGTGAGAAACAAACTGGTCTGTTTCAATTGGCCTTTCTTTGGGTTTCATGTCATATCCATTGGCCATTCTTCTATGAACTGTCTATAGTACTTTGATTCTCTTTGGGGATTTCCTAGCCCTCCCCCCATTTTTGTAACCTGTAAGAAGAGCTCCATAGATTAAAGATACATCTTTGTTAAATATTGCAAGTACTTTTTTCTCTTTGTGTTTGGTTTGACTTTTTCTTTTTTTTTTTTAATATTTTATTTATTCATTTTCAAGCAGAGAGATAGATAGAGAGAGAGAGAGAGAGAGAGAGAGAGAGAGAGAGCGCACCAGGGCACCACCTTGTGGGTCTGGCATATATGGGTCCTGGGGAATTGAACCCTGGGCCTTAGGCACTGGAGGCAAGTGCCTTAACCACTGAGCCATCTCTCCAGCCCTGGTTTGACTTTTTCTCAGTATTTAGAGTGCACCCACAGATGTCTGGTCTTCGTGAGTCCCTTCCTTCCCTTGTGCATGTGCTCAGACATTAGAGAGCCATCACTGACTTAACTCCTAAGTTATTGAGGATTCCACCTTTGCATTTTCTTCTGGAACCTGCCTGTTTGATGCTTTGGGGTCTGGCTAGTGCCTGGCCATGTCAGTAGCCAAAAGCTTGGCCTCTTGTTGAATGGCTGCTCTTCCTGCCCACTTGCCCACCCCATCTCTGCAGGGATCATGTTTGTGCAGGAGGAGGCCCTGGCCAGCAGCCTCTCATCCACTGACAGTCTGCCTCCTGAGGATCAGCCCATTGCCCAGGGCTGCTCTGACTCCTTGGAGTCCATCCCCACTGGACAGGTAATGCCCTCACCTGCTTATGGGAGTCATTTCTTCTGCCATGATGCTGCTGTCTGACTTGTTCCATGTGGCACGGCACCCAGACTGACTAGTGTGTGGCAGGTGCTCCAGGGCTTCTGAAAGCACTCTGCATGGCATGTGTCTCTAGTTGGCTGTGTCTCTAGTTGAGTCTTCTTGACAGTCAAGTGGTTAAGGGTTTGTGTTCTTCCCACCCTATGGGAAGAGTCAGTGCTATCTCATTGGGCCCTAAGGGGTGAGGGAGGCAAGCAGTGCTTAGGCTGGGCACCCAAGAGAAAGCTCCGCACCATGGGGCCACTCTACTCCTCCCCACCTGTCACCCTGGTCTGGGACAATATGACTCCAGCATCATCTCTGTAGGTGCTGACCAGGTTTGGGGGGGTGGGGGAGGAGAGTAATCCCTGTGTCTATGGAAGATAGTGGACTCAGTTCCTGGGCCTCCCTCCCCTCCCCCAACCAGGGTTAGGGTCATGTGACACTGGGGGACTTTGCAGAGGCTTTATTCCCAGCACTTCCTCCATGGGGTCACAGCCCAAGAGGTTCCTGAGGCTGTCTTGTTCAGTGTGCACAGAGCACATCTACAGGGGCTTCTGTAGTCGGTGTGCACAGAGTACTTCTACACGGGCTTCTGTAGCACCGCTTTTCATCTGGTACACTGCTGACTGCTTAGGGCCAGTCCATGTTGGTGCTAGGATCCTTGGGTGCCTTGTGGAACCCACAGATGCCAGGTCTCCTGGAGGCAAGCTCTTCTCCTAAGGAGTATGGGCTTGGGTCAGACAGGTGGGAATGCCAGGCTTGCTGTGTACTGGCAAGATGAGCAAACCCTGGTCCCTCAGAGTGGAGTGTGGAGATAGGGAGATGCCTCCACTGGCAGCAGAGTCCCCAACTCAGGGCCTAGCACACAGTGAGTGCCTGGAATGGCTGCAGTAGGTAGGGCTTACTGCGTTTCCTTCTCTGTCAGGCGGCTTCTGACGATTTAAGGGATGTACCAGGAGCTGTTGGTGGTGCAAGGTAAGGAAAAGGTGGAGAAGGCACCGTGGGCCAGATGCACAGCTTTCTGCTCGCTCTCAGCTATAGACTGGGGAGCCAGTTGGATTTTGCTAACTATTTATAGAAGTCCTACAGGCTTTTTCTTTAAACAAGTACAGGTGAGATTGACTCCATCTATTTTCCCTAAATTTCACCTGATTGACATTATCCTACACTAGTTAGCAGATCAAGGCCAGCTTGGTCCATAGTCTGTTTTGTACTGTCTTGTTCTTGAGCCAAGAATGAATGTTACATTCTTTTTGTTTGTTTCTTTGCTTACTCTGTAGCCTAGGTTGGCCTGGCCTTACTATGTATCCCAGGCTGGCCTCCAATCCTCTCTCAGCCCTAGAGTGCTGGGATTACAGGCCTGAGCCACCACACCTTGCTTGTTACATTCTTTACTTTCTTTCCTTTTAATGTTTTATTTATATATTTGCAAGCAGAGAGAGAGAATGGGCACACCATTGCAAACGAACTCCAGATATATGTACCACTTTGTGCATCTGGCTTTACCTGGGGACTGGGGAATTGAACCCTGATTGTTAGGCTTTGCAGGCAAGTGCCTTAACTGCTAAGCCATCTAGCCAGCCCTTGTTTGTTTGGTTTTTTTTGTCTTTGTTTTTTTTGTTTGTTTGTTTGTTTGTTTTTTGGTTGATTTGGTTTTTCAAGGTAGGGTCTCACTCTAGCCCAGGCTGACCTGGAATTCACTGTGTAGTCTCAGGGTGCCTACCTCTGCCTCCCGAGTGCTGGGAGTGCACCACCACGCCCGGCTTTCTAATTTTTTGTTGTTGTTCAGCCCTTGTTCTTAATGACTGTTTAAACAAGATTATATTTATGTGGTGGCAGCACACTTAGGAAATGTTAACTCCAGACCCTTGATAGAAGCAAATTTCCAATTCTTGTTCTTGGGAGGGTTGTAAGAGGCCAAGAGGAACTAGAATTGAAATGTAAAGGTCCTAGGACCCACTCAACCTGATTTCCAGCCCTGAGTGAGGCCACTGGGTGCCCCTCCAGGGAATCATGGGGTGGGGTAGGGGGGTCACACTGTGGATGCTTCTAGGATACTTGGCAGCATCTGAATGACAGAAGTCATGTGGCACTTTTGTGTGGGAAGGAGTGTGGTCTAACAGGGTTGTACTGGACAGCTATGGTCTAACCAGGTTTGACCACTCAGCCATGTAGATGCCAACAACTTGGCTTTTCACCAAGCCTTATCTGACAAAAGACTTAACTGTGTTGGAGGCTTGGGAAACCCATGGGTTATCTGCTTAGAGCCAGGGCGCTTCTGCAGGCTTGGGGATGGTATGCCCCTCATGTCCCTGACCCAGCCTCTCCCTGCACAGCCCAGAGCATGCGGAGCCGGAGGTTCAGGTGGTCCCGGGGTCTGGCCAGATCATTTTCCTGCCCTTCACCTGCATTGGCTACACAGCCACCAATCAGGACTTTATTCAGCGCCTAAGTACACTGATCCGCCAGGCCATTGAGCGGCAACTGCCTGCCTGGATCGAGGCTGCCAACCAGCGGGAAGAGGCCCAGGGTGAGGACGACGAAGAGGATGAGGAGGAGGAAGTTGCTGAAAACCGCTACTTTGAGATGGGGCCTCCAGACACAGAGGAAGAGGAAGAGGAAGGCAGTGGCCAGGGTGAGGAGGAGGAGGAAGAGGAAGATGAGGAGGCCGAGGAGGAACGTTTGGCTCTAGAGTGGGCCCTGGGCGCAGATGAGGACTTCCTGCTGGAGCACATCCGCATCCTTAAGGTGTTGTGGTGCTTCCTGATCCACGTGCAGGGCAGCATCCGCCAGTTCGCAGCCTGCCTGGTGCTCACAGACTTTGGCATTGCTGTCTTTGAGATCCCGCACCAGGAGTCCCGTGGCAGCAGCCAGCACATCCTGTCATCCCTACGCTTTGTCTTCTGCTTTCCCCACGGTGACCTCACGGAGTTCGGCTTCCTCATGCCAGAACTGTGCCTGGTGCTCAAGGTGCGACACAGTGAGAATACGCTCTTCATCATCTCCGATGCTGCCAACCTGCACGAGTTCCACACCGACCTGCGCTCCTGTTTTGCACCCCAGCACATAGCGATGCTGTGCAGCCCCATTCTCTACGGCAGCCATACCAGTCTGCAGGAGTTCCTGCGCCAGCTGCTCACCTTCTACAAGGTAGCCGGTGGTTGTCAGGAGCGCAGCCAGGGCTGCTTCCCAGTCTACCTGGTCTATAGTGACAAGCGCATGGTCCAGACGGCTGCTGGGGACTACTCTGGCAACATTGAGTGGGCCAGCTGCACGCTCTGCTCAGCTGTGCGGCGCTCCTGTTGCGCACCCTCCGAAGCAGTCAAGTCTGCCGCCATCCCCTACTGGCTGCTCCTCACACCCCAGCACCTCAACGTCATCAAGGCTGATTTCAATCCTATGCCCAACCGCAGCACCCACAACTGCCGCAACCGCAACAGTTTCAAGCTCAGCCGCGTGCCGCTGTCCACAGTTCTGTTGGACCCCACTCGCAGCTGTACGCAGCCACGCGGGGCCTTTGCTGATGGCCACGTGCTTGAGCTGCTCATTGGTTACCGCTTTGTCACAGCCATCTTTGTGCTGCCCCATGAGAAGTTCCACTTTCTGCGCATCTACAATCAGCTGCGGGCCTCACTGCGAGATCTCAAAACTGTGGTCATTGCCAAGACCCCTGCTGCAGGGCTCAAGGTCCAGGGCCCCCATATTGATGGCCAGCCTGCTGAGGGCAGAGCCAGGTGAGACTGCAAGCTATTGGGGCCCAGGGCCTCGAGCTGGCATGGGTGCATCCGCTGGGCATCTGCACTTAGTGGAGGCCTTTCCCTTTCCCCTCCTCCTCCTACCTCAGTCCTAACTACCCTTACCCTCAGCATTTCCTTTGACTCCCTGGCCTGCTTGACTGCTCCTTACCTCCAGAGCCTTAGAAACAGCCAGGCAAGCTGTCCCATACAGGGCAGGTCAAGAGGGCTGCCCCTCACCTAACCTACTCAGTGGAGAGCCATCACTTCAGCCCTGTGTCAAAGCATGGCCTTCGGGCATTACCCACCTCCCCACAAGGGATCTCAGCGATAGCCAGGGACTGCTTTAGGACACTTCTCCTCCACATCCTCATCCACAAAACCAGCTCCCAATCTAAGCTGTGGCATCATAAATCCCTTCTCAAAAGGATTGAGTTTTGTGGAACTGGATTGGCAGAGATCCTGTCTTCACCCCTTGTTGTCCTTAATGCTCATGGGTCTGCACTCCATCTCCATCCAGCCCCCGAGTGCTGCTCCAAAGTGCCTTCTACCTCCTCTTGGCTGAATCCAGTACCCCTTATTCCTGTGTAGGCCTAAGTACCCTTTAACTCTTATGTACAGGTTAGCCCTGTTCAGCTGTTTCCTTATCTCCCTTCATGTGAGCCTTTAGTGGGTACCTTGTCTTCACTTCCCTGCCACCCTCAAGCCTGATTGGCCCTGGAATTGCGTGCAGAAACCATGCATTTCTGCCCCAGGACAGCAGGAAGGGTGCTCATGGGCTTTGTGGCGAGTATGGCCCAATGCAATGTTACAGCCCCTGTGTAGATTGTAGAAGCTGGACTGTCTAGTGGAGAGGGTAACATCCAAAGGACCCCTTGTTCCCTCAGTGGGTGTGGCTGCATGGGCTGGTTGCTGGGGACTACCATCCTCCATGAGCTAAAGGGGCTGAGCATTCATCAGTTTCATGTCTAGACAGACCAGTGATGGCCCAACAAGGCCATGTGAAAGTGGCCACTGGGTAGGCTAAGTATCTGTGCCACTTGACATCCCAAAAGGTTCTCACCTCTATGCATCTACACGTCCAGGTCCAGCCCTGGATGCCTGGGTCAGCATTCTGGCATTTCATTTGCGTGCGTGTGTGTGTGTGTGTCTGCATACACGTCTGTTGTGTGGGTGTATATGTACGTATGTGTGCATACATGTGGAAGCCAGAGGTCATTCTCGAGTATCATTCCTTGGGCACTTATCCACATTTTTTGAGACAGGGTTTCTCATCTGCCTGGAGTCACCAGTTAGGCTAGACTGGCTAGCCAGAGGGCCCCAAGGATCCTCCTGTCTCCATTTCTCCAGCACTGGGATTATAGGCAAGCACCAAATATACCCAGCTCTTGTTTTTTGTTGTTGTTCTTGTTGTTCTTTGTTTTTTCTAATAGGAGTTCCAGGAATCAAACTCAGGTCCTCCTCATTCATGCTTGCATGGCAAACATTTTACCAACTGATCAACCTCCCCAGCATGGAGTAGCATTTTCTTTCTTTTTTTTTTATAATTTTATTTATTCATTTTTCAAGGAGAGAGAGAGAGAGAGAGAGAAACACCAGGGCCACCACCTTGTGGGTCTGTCATATGTGGGTACTGGGGAATTGAACCAGGGGCCTTAGGCACTTGGAGGCAAGTGCCTTAACCGCTGAGCCTTCTCTCCAGCCCTGGAGTAGCATTTTCTGAAACCTCTGGTTTCACCCAGGTCCCATTCCTGGGCTCCTTTCTGGATTCTGGAGTGGCTTTTCTGACACCTTTGCTATGCTCTCAAAATGAACTTTCAGTCCATGACCAATCCACTGATACATGTGTTAGGGCTCAGCCTTAACATGGTCTGCTCCACCCCCATCTGCCCATCTTCTGTTGTTTTATCCTCCCATAAAGATCCTGGAATGAAATAAATCGCCTCATAACCCCAGGGGCAACACACAAATGGCCTTCACACTCTTGTACAAGTGAATCTCCATGTGGTCCACATGTTCATATGACATTTCTTGGGGTGTTGGGAAATACAGTGATGAGCAGCGTTCCCAGGAGGCCCAAGCAGAGGCTCCTGCTCCAGTTCAGGCCCCAGCTCCTGTTCCAGCAGAAGTCCCAGCAGAGGCTCCAGCTCCTGGTCCAGTGGAAGTCCCAGCAAGGACCCCAGCTCCTGTTCCAGCGGAGGTCCCAGCAGAGGCTCCAGCTCTGGTTCCAGCAGAGGTCCCAGCAGAGGCCTCAGCTCCAGTTCCAGCAGAGGTCCCAGCAGAGGCCTCAGCTCCAGTTCCAGCAGAGGTCCCAGAAGAGGCTCCAGCTCCAGTTCTAGCGGAGGTTCCAGAAGAGGCTCCAGCTCTGGTTCCAGCAGAGGTCCCAGCAGAGGGCCTGACTCCAGCTTTAGTGGAAGCCCCAGTGGAGGCATTGGCACAAGCTGAGGCCCCCACACAGTACCCGAGTGAGAACCTGATCCAGTCCACCTCTGAGGAGAACCAGATCCCCTCACACTTGCCTGTCTGTCCATCACTCCAGCACATTGCCAGCCTGCAGGGGAGCGCCATCATCGAGCTCTTCCACAGCAGCATTGCTGAGGTAGCAGCCCTGGTGCTGGCTAGCACTTGTGTGGAGAGAGGTGTGGGCTCTGCAGTGGCACCAGTCAGCTTTAAGGGTAAGGCAGGGCTTTCATGGGGCCAGCTTTGCATCCTCAGGTTTCTCTGGCATTGCATGGTCCTCAGCTCCAGCTGCTCACAGGTGGTTTAAGAATCTGGGCGAAGAGGGATGTCCCCCACCCCAGTCCTTCAGTCACATCTGACTCTGTACAGCCTCTCACCCAGACGTTCCTCACCTTGTCTCTGCTCTGAATTTGTATGGACAGATGAGGTGAGCTTTCTGCTTCCCCATCCAAAGCCATGAGCATGTCCCTTAAACACAACTCACCACATCAGGGCTGACAGAATTGGGAAGGGTCTTATCTAAGAGGCAGGGGGGTGTGCCCTGCCTGGCCCCACTCCCCTGCAGGCCCACACATAGTCCCTGTATGTCCAGGTTGAAAACGAGGAGCTGAGACACCTCCTGTGGTCATCAGTGGTGTTCTACCAGACCCCAGGGCTGGAGGTGACTGCCTGCGTGCTGCTCTCCACCAAGGCTGTGTACTTTGTGCTGCATGATGGCCTTCGTCGCTACTTCTCCGAGCCACTGCAGGGTAGGCATTGGGTCTGTGGGAGCTTGGAGCAGGGGCTCAGAGAATGCAGAAGCACCTCACTGCTATGGGCCCAGAGTTCCTCATCAAAGAAAAAGGATGACCACAGCTGCCATGAAGACCTGAGGCCACATGTGGCAGGCAACACCACACCTGCCCAGTGAGTGCTTGGAACTGGCTGTGACAAGCAAGATTGGGCAGTATCTGCCCCTCAGAGCCTCAATGGGGGCCTTGTCCAACGTCCTGGTGACTTCACTAAGCCAGATGGGGCCAAGACCCCACACTGAGGCTAGTGTGAGGCTGCATTAGTACAAGTGGTGATTCCTTACCACATGATGTGTTCCTGCTAGACATGTTGATCCTCTTCCCCCTTTATCTCCATCACAGATTTCTGGTATCAGAAAAACACTGACTACAACAACAGTCCTTTCCACATCTCTCAATGCTTTGTGCTCAAACTCAGCGACATACACTCTGTCAACGTTGGCCTTTTTGACCAACACTTCCGCCTGACAGGTAAGTGATCCAGCTGTGCTTTGCCTAGTTGGGGTGAAGGTCTGTGTCACCAGTGGGCTTCTGTCTTGCACGTGTCAGTGTGTTATCATAGGCTGAGTTAACTCTGCTCATAAGCCAGCTACCCAGACAGGAGGAAGCAGCTTCAGGAACTGCTGAGATTGCAGGGCTCAGAGCAGAAGGCGGGGTCTACAGGGAGCACCAACCCGGACAGAGTAGGCCCTGCACTCGGGCAGGATGTTTCTGACTCATACTTCCTGAAGAGAGAAAGCTAAGCTCTTCCCTAATACCTCTCTCCCCTTCCAGAAAAATGTTTCAGCCCTTCCTGCCTGAGATATGGTCACTTCCCTAGGCCCCATGATGCTTTTTCATGTGGGTCCTCCTGTATCTGTCTTTCTGGGGCAGAGACCTTTCAGGTTTGGTTTTGGGGGACTGTGACTATAAGCAGACCCTTCTTGTGCAGGCTCCTGCCCGACACAGGTGGTCACATGCTTGACTCGAGACAGCTACCTGACACACTGCTTCCTCCAGCACCTCATGTTGGTGCTGTCCTCACTGGAGCGCACACCCTCGCCTGAGCCTGTTGACAAGGACTTCTACTCAGAGTTTGGGAACAAGAGCACAGGTAGATTGTCCAGGCTTGCAGAGCAGCACCTAAGTGGGCATCAAGGGGCGCAGAGCCCTTTGTCTCTGTCTTGCATTTCCTCTTTGCTGCTTAGCTGGCCGGGTTTGCATGTGGGCCTCCTCCACAGACCGCTCCATCCTAGCAGTCCCTCGCCCTCCAGCAAGCTCATCTCGGTCCTGGGCCGCTTGGCTTGGAGCACCCTTATCTCCTCACGAGGGGTCTCAGGGTGGCATGGGCTGTTGGTGCCTCCAGCCCCACCCCACCCCAACTCTAGGCTGTACACCTGGTGGTCTCTCGCTGCAGGGAAGATCGAGAACTACGAGCTGATTCATTCCAGCCATGTCAAGTTCACCTACCCTAGCGAGGAGGAGGTTGGAGACCTGACGTCCATTGTGGCACAGAAGACAGCTGAGCCCGAGAAGGCTCCTGACCCCAGCCTCCTGCTGTATGTACAGGCCTTCCAGGTGGACATGCCTCCACCTGGGAGTGGCAGGAGCCCACTGCGCCCCAAGACACTCCTGCTCACTAACACTGAGCTCTTTCTCCTGGACGAGGACTACATCAACTACCCACTGCCTGAGTTTGCCAAAGAGCCACCACAGAGGGACAGGTACCGACTGGATGATGGCCGCCGTGTCCGGGACCTGGACCGTGTGCTCATGGGCTACCAGCCCTATCCACAGGCCCTTACCCTCATCTTTGACGATGTACAGGGCCACGACCTCATGGGCAATGTCACCCTGGACCACTTTGGAGAGGAGCCGGGTGGCCCTGGCAGGGCTGGCCAAGGCCGGGAGGTCCAGTGGCAGGTGTTTGTCCCTAGTGCTGAGAGCCGAGAGAAGCTCATCTCTCTGTTGGCACGTCAGTGGGAGGCCCTCTGTGGCCGGGAGCTGCCTGTAGAGCTCACTGGCTAGCACACACCACAAATAGTCCTTGCCACCTTCCATGTCCAGCCTACCCTGGTGTGCACTCAGGGCAAAGAAGTGAGCTTTCTGTGTGCTCTTAAAGATGTTTCTCCCCTCCCTTTGGTACTTTAATGTGACTGTCCCCACAGATAATGTGAACTTGTGTGTTCAGTTAATTTTAATGTTGGGAAGGAGCACACTGGCACCTGCCAGTGTCTGTATGATGTCAGCCTCTGTGTGAAGTGATGTGTCCAGGCATACCAGCATCATGTCTGTTGTTGTAATGCCATTGTTAACATGTGGCACTGTGGCTCTGATAACTCTACACATACTTTCCTGAACTGTCACGTCAAGTCTTTTGTTGCTGTTATTGTGGGTATTTTGCTGCTAATTATGAAGCTGGTAGCAGAATGCACATTGGAAGCTTCCACTCTGCATTTTTTTCCAAAATGGAGGCCTCCTCAGTTCCAGACAAGTTGGGAAGTCCTGTGGAGAGTTCCCCAGTCTTTGGGGATAAGAGGGGTGGAGACAGGGGACCTAAAGCTGCCAGCACCAAACGTGATTCCTGTTGCCTATTTTCTCTATTCAAATAAAGCAGAATTTGACACAGTCGGAGGACATTGGGTCCCATCAGGGTCTGGGGGAGTGTTGTAGTCAGCTCATGCACCACTGGGATGAACCTCCAAACCAGGCACAGTTATGGGAGGAAAGGATTTATTGAAGCTACAGATCCAGGGGAAGTTCCATAATGGCAAAAGCTGCTGGCCCCCTTTCACAGGTCCAAACAGAGAGAGAAACTCATCACCAACACCATACACACACACCAATAAAACAGGCAGGAGGGGAGATTTCTTTCCCCTTTATATAGCCTTAGGGTGGCGTCTTGCAACCCTCTCCCAGATTTGTTGGCTTCCTGAGTCTCTGGAGTTTCCTTCCTGCACTGTCCTCCCAGGAAGAGATATTCATTTCTAGCTTCCCTGAGCTTCCTTACATCTTGCCTTCTACATCTTGCATGCCTTCTACTGAGAGGACTGCCTTCCTGTGAACATTCTCAGAGATCCACCCAAGATTACTAAAATGATCAAGTTGACAACAAAACCTAATCAGGGAGATAGGGTGTCCTGGATATAGAGGAGAGGTAATGAGGGCACCTAGACAGGGCCAGGGTAGGCTGTAATCAAACCAGGAGCCTGGGCAAAGAAAGTCCATAGAGCATCCCATTCACAGCAACTCCCTGTTCCTCTGCTACTTCCTCTGGGTGCCTTGCATCTTGGCCCAGAAGGACTCAGATTACAGCCTGTGGTGAGGGTGAAGCCTAGAGTCTGGGATCACTGGTATGTGGGGTCCAGGGACCTCACCAAGATGTCCTGTGAGAGACAACAAAGGCTAGAAGGGCCTTGTCTGTGCTTCATTCATGCCAGAGGGATGGAATAGGACCTGGATTTCTTGGACAAGCAACCCCTGTGCTTTACCCTTTCTCCACCCCTGTTTCTACTGCCATGGTGAGGCCTCGCTCCCTGCTCACTACCCCTCTGGTCCAGTCCAGCTCAGCTCCTGGGGCCGCTGGGCCAGGTAGGGTTATAGGAGAAGTAAGTGGAGCTTAAGAGAGGTCTGGCCAGCTCCAAAGCTTGTGCTGCTCCCCAGTTTTTCCTTGGTGCCGGCAGAGTGGGGATACTGGCTTGGAGAACCTGCTGCTCTTAGAAAGGCTGTGGTTGTGGGGCGGGGAGCAAAAGATAAGAGGAATCTCCCAAGGAAGGGTCTCTCACCAACAAAGCCCCCAATCCACTGATGGAGTGAGGCCTTCCAAAGAGGAAAGTGAGGCCTTGAGTTCCATTCCCAGCAGCACCACAAACAGATGCACATAAGGGTATCGTGGCATATGTCCATAACCCCTATACTCAGGAGGCCAAGACAGGAAAATCATAAGATCTGGGCCACACAGAAGGAACCTATCTGAAATAAAGGATTGAGAGAAAAGAGGAAGGAGGGAGAAAGAGAAAAGAAAAGAGGCTGGGCATGGTGGCACACACCTTTAATCCCAGCATTCAGGAGGCAGAGAGGAACTCTGTGAGTTTGAAGGCAGCCTGGGGCTACAGAGAGAATTCCAGGTAAACCTGGACTACAGTGAGACCCTACTTAGAAAAACAGAAAAAGCAAGGCATGGTAGCTCAGGTCTGTAATCCCAGTCCTTGGAAGGATAATGCAGGAAGATTACTACAAATTTGATGCCAGCCTGGGCTACATTGTGAGTTCCATGTGAGCTTGTGCTGCAGAGACCCTTCATAGTAAAGGAAAAGAAATCATGATAAGCAGAGCCACCAGGCTCAGTCCCCAGCCTGGGTCCTAAGGACAGCACCTGCCGAGGGAGGCCGTATGAAGCACACATTTAGCTGAATTTGCTTAGGTTCTCTGAACCTGGACCCCCAGCCAGTGATGGGGATAGTAAAAGTAACAATCTGTTGTAGTTACCTTCTTGATGGAATGAAATGTCCAACCAAAATCAGTGTATGGAAGGAAAGGATTTATTTTGGGCTTATAGTCTCGAGGGGAAGCTCCTTGATGGCATGAGCAGAGGCTGGACATCACCTGTGCCCTAGCAGGTGGAAAGCAAAAGCTGGAGAAGAGGCCCAACTAACCCTGGCAAGCTAGGTCTACCCACAGCACCACACCACCTCCAGGGAGATTCCACCTCCCAGATTTCCATCAACTGGGGATCAAGCATTCAGAACATGGGCTGTTAAAGGCTCTTGCTTGCAAAGCCTGATGGCCCAGGTTAAATTCCCCAATACCCACATAAAGCCAGATGCTCAAAGTAGTGCATATGTCTGGAATTCCTTTGCAGTGGCAGGAGACCCTGGCATGCCTATACTCACTTTCTTTCTGTCTGCCTCTCTTTCAAATACATAAAATTTTTAAAAAGGAAAGGAAAAAAAGAAAACAGATTAGCTTTTTAAAGAAGAAACAGCAGCAAGCCAGGCATGGTAGTGCACAACTTTAATCTCAGAGTTCAAGACCACCCTGAGACTGTATGACCATATAGTGAATTCCAGGTCAGCCTGGGCTAGAGTGAGACCCTACCTCAGGAAAAAAAAAAAAAAAAAAAAAAAAAAAAACTGAGCTGGGCATGGTGGTACATGTCTTTAATCCTAGCACTCAGGAGACTTAGATAAAAGGGTCAGTGTAAATTCAAGGCCAAACTGGGACTACAAAGTGAATTCCCAGTCACAGTGGACTAGAATAAAAGGAGGGAGGGAGCCTGTCGTGGTGGTGCACGCCTTTAATCCCAGCACTTGGGAGGCAGAGGTAGGAGGATTGCCTTGAGTTCAAGGCCACCCTGAGACTACATAGTGAGTTCCAGGTCAGCCTGGACTAGAGCAAGACCCTACCTCGAAAAACCAAAAAATAAAAAAATAAATTAAATTAAAAATAAAATGAAAGGAGGGAGGGAAGAGAAAGAAGAAAGAAAAAGACCTGGGCTAGGTTAGGGGTGTGGCTTTGCAATATGCCCCAAACTCGATCCCCAACAACACATTCACACCCACAAACATTTAGACTAATGTAGTGGAATTTATTTGCAAAAGAGAACAATTCTTTTTGTTTGTTTGTTTTGTTTTGTTTTGTTTTTCGAGGTAGGGTCTCACTCTAGCCCACGCTGACCTGGAATTCACTATGTAGTCTCAGGGTGGCCTCGAACTCATGGTGATCCTCCTACCTCTGCCTCCCGAGTGCTGGGATTAAAGGCGTGAGCCACCACGCCCGGCTGAGAACAATTCTTGAATCATATAGTCCTCAGAACATATTCTAACAACAATGACCCACAAGACCAGGCAGTACTTGCAGGAGACAGAAATGATCATAGTGAAAATTTCCTAGATTACAGTTAGTTGTCAGCCGGGTGTGGTGGCACACTCCTTTAATCCCAGCACTCGGGAGGCAGAGGTCAGAGAATCTCCGTGAGTTCAAGGCTTCAAGGCCACCCTGAGACTACATAGTGAATTCCAGGTCAGCCTGGACTAGAGCGAGACCCTACCTCGAAAAACAAACAAACAAAACAAAAAACCAGTTTAGTTGTCAAAGTAACAGAAATCTGCAGTGATTGAGCTCCGTGTTGGGCTGGTCTGTTGGTCCCAGTGCCAGAGCTCAGGCCCAACCAATGACTTTAATCCTGGTGACGTCACCTGTCCGTGAGAAGAGGTAAGAGCATGGGCCATCTTTTTTGTTTTGTTTTGTTTTTTTAATTTTTTTTTTTGTCCATAATGAGTTACAACATTTAGTGGGCAAACAATGAGTTGTTATCCCCAATTCCCCACTCCCCTCCCCTCCCCAATCCGCTGGATAACCTCCTCCATGGGACGTCTGGATCATTCCTTGTGACAGGGGCCCATGGATAGCCTAGTATTCAGCCAGGTTCTCCTGGCCATGCCTCTGGATAATCTCCCCCACCACGGCTCTCACAGTCTTTCCGCCCCCTCTTCCACATAGTTCCCTGAGTCGTGGTGGATGAGTATTAAGGTTGTTTTAAGGTTGTGAGCTTAGGGGTTTTGTGTCGAAAATCGTTGGTATCTGGCTTATCCTGTGTTGATTTAATGGCTGTGGCTGTGGGCCCCTTGTTCATCCCATCATTCTCTGCGGAGTTCCATTTGGATCCTCACGGTAAGACTGTGGTGGCTCCTCTCTTGCATGGACCATCTTTTTAAGGAAAAAACAAGAACAAAAACCAGGTGGCTGTCGCTGTGCTCCAGCCATTACAGAGGGCCCACCACAGGTGTGGAGTGTGGTGATCAGTAGGACCCAACCAGATGTGACTGCAGGGTGGAGGTTGGCTCAGGTGAGGCAGGAGGAGAGTCTGCAGCACCAGCATGGTAACTAGCCCTCCTTGCTTGGTGTGGGCGGGAAAGGTCTGGGCAGGCGAAAGGCGGCTGGACCAGGGGCTGTCCTTTCTCCCAGTGACCAAAGCCCTGTCTGAGCAAATTGGATAGTTGTTTATTTGCATTTAAACTTGCTTTATAACCTCCCCTAGAGCCCAGGCAGGTGGCTAATGGCTTGGGTTTCCCAGGCCATGATTCCAAAAATGGGGTCTAGGGCTAAAAAGCCCTGAACTGGACCCAGGTTGTCCATGTGCGAGGGGGGGTCAGTGGCCAGCGCCTTCCCTTCCGCCTGCAGGCTGCTGATATGCTAGAGGAAATCCTGGTGGGTTCCTGTGGGGGTGAGCTGACGGGGCTGCTTTTAAAAGCGACTGCCCGCCCCATCCCGCCTGTCTGCTTGCCCCATGCCTGCCTCTGGGAGCTCATTCCCAAGCTGCCGGCAGCTGCTGCGACTTCTGTCCTGAACAGCTCACCCTCCAGCCATGGTGGAGCTCAGGCGCCTTCTCTGGCTCTACCTGCTGGTCTTCTGCCTGACTCTGACTGGCTTCAGCTTCATCAGAGGACAGAAGGTGAGTGTGAGCCACTCACGGGGGTCTCAGCACTCAGGGCTAAGAATAGGGAGAGCAGAATTTGGGGCGCTTGGGTCTGGGGATATCCAAGCACCTAACTGGTGCCTGTGTGACCTCTGAGAAGGCTCAGGTGGCCAGGCACTTGTGGTACCTCCCCAGGCTGGGGTCTGTGGCTGGCCACTTGAGACACAAGGCTATATCAGCCTGTCCCCTTCTAACTCTGCCTGGCTGGCCAGCCCTGTGCTGTGGACAGCCATCTGCAATGTTCCCCAGCCTGTGAGTGAGGGGGCTCCGTCCTCCTGGCTTCCCTGCCCAGACTGAGGCCCAACACTGTGTGGTCCTCACTCGGGTCCTCACTGTGATCACCACCAACCCCCAGTGGGATCCACAAACTGAGGGGCTTACATAGAACGTATGCACATGTGTTCCAGTGGCCAGAACCAAGGCTACCAAGCCTCATTCAAGTGGAATGAGAATTGACTGTTCTGTTGCCACTGACCAGCCCTGGGCATGACCCCTTGAGTGCTCACAACCTCTGGGCAGCAAGTCCTGTAAAGTCCTGTTAAAGAAGCCAAGCCCATTTGAGCTGTGAGCTCAGTCATGGCCTGTGACTCCCAAGCCAGCACACTAAGCAGACAGGAGCCCATGGGCAGTGGCAGTGTGGCACCTGTGAGGGGCAGTGTCACTAGGCTCCCTCTCCAGCTACCTTAGAGAGGTTTTGCTGTTGCTTGTGCTTTGGGAAGAGACTACTGAGTGTGGAGACTGAATCCCCCAGCTGGGACCTGCAGCCAGGCAAGGGAACTTCTCCTGTGACACCAAGTTCTGTTTGTTGGGACAGCTACCACTGTCCCCAAGGCAATGAGGGTCACCCTGAGGTCTAGAGAAAAGAAAGCCTCATCCAGGGGCTGCTGCTAGAGTCTAGCACAGAAATCCAAGCCCTGTGCAGCACCTCTGTGGGAAGCAGACATTGCAAAGTCAGCTCAAGAGGAGGAGGGGCACCTCCTTTGGCTCTGGCTCTGTCTGGTCCTGAGGTGCTCCAGGAAGGAGGGACTCTGACTCAGCACTGGGACTGGGGAGCAGCCTCACCCCACCCAGCTGTATCACCAGCATGATGGTGAGTTCCGGCTGGTGAGACTGCTGGGCAGACCTGGGCCTGAGTGCCCGCCTCAGGTGTGGTTCCTGGAAAAGAGCTGATTTGGCAGCTGCGTTATCCATCAAAAAGTTCCAGCTTTCTCCCAGCCCTCCTTCATTCAGAGTGTCTAATTCAGGCCTGGCCAACCATTTTCATCCCCCAACCAGAGTAGAGGCTGGACTTCCAGTCTGCCCACCTGCAAAGGAAGGCTTGAGGGGAGCCTGCTTCATATATGAATTACCCAATTTCCTAGGTGCTCCCTGGCTTAGCAAAGCAGGAATGTGACCACAATATCCAGCCCTGCAGCCAACCAGACCCGAGGCTGCACTCAGCAACTTCCTTCTTTGTAGACCACAGAAGCATGAGCGGAAAGGGCCAAATCACAGTGACAGAGAGGCCCTACAACCCAAAAGAAAGTGTCAAGGTGCTGTTCCCTCCTTTTCCCTGGCTTCAGGAAGCCACCATCTGTAACTTGGTTTAGAGAAGGGGTGTTCTGGGCACACTCCCCTTTTGAGCACCCCACTTCAGAGCTTCTCTGTCAAAATGCATCTCCCCTTCTTTCTCTCACAACCATGAGCCTAGATTCTGTCCTCTGGGGTATAACACTGTAACTTCTAGCATTAAAAAACATATTTTTATTTATTTGAGAGAGAGATAGAAAGAGGCATCTAAAAAGAGAATGAGTATGGGGGCACACCAGGGCCTCCTGCTACTGTAAATAAACTCCAGACACATGTACCACGTGGTGCATCTGGCTGTATGTGGGTACTGGGGAATCAAACCTGAGCCATTAGGCTTTTAACAACAGACATCTTTCCAGCATGATTTTTGTCCCTAAAGACAGTTCCAATTGAGGGCTTCCAGAAACTATGTCAAACCAATGAATAGAGCTACAGAGTGGTGGGGAATATCCCTCCACACATTACAACCCCACTAGGGTGTTGGGTCCTTCCTTCCCCACAGCTCATCCTACTGCCCTGCCTCAGCTCAACCACTCTCAGGTGACAGAGAAATGCATTCTTGCCCCACTCCACTTTACTCCACACAGCAGCCAGGTGCCCATTGAAAGGACTAATAAAAGCCAAGTGTGGCGGTACAGTACTCAGGAGGTAGAGGCAGGAGGATCAGAAGCCCCTTGCTCTGCATACAAAGTTCGAGGGCAGTGTGGGCTACATGAGATCCTCTCCCCCTTCCAAAAATAGCCAGGTGTAGTGGTGCACACCTTTAATCCTAGCACTCGGGAGACAGAGGTTGGAAGATTGCCATGAGTTCAAGACCAGCCTGAGACTACATAGTGAGTTCCAGGTCAGCCTGGACTAGAGTGAGACCCTACCTCGAACCCCCCCCCCCAAAAAAATAAACTGGGCATGGTCACACACATTTTTAATCCCAACATTTAGGAAGCTGAGGTAGGAGAATCACTGTGAGTTTGAGGCAAGCCTTTGTAAAACACAATTATGAACCAAGTTTTGGGGCTGCTCCTGGACCTACCTCACCTAGGCTTAGGAGGCTGTTGTCAGCCTGGCCAGCAGATCCTCTCCAAGCCTCTCTTGGGCCATTCTGCCCATCATACATGGTCATTTGTTCCTTTCCACTTATGCTTCTGTGGCCTTCTAGGAGAACTGCTCAGCCCAAGTACAACTAGGCCATACCCCTCTGCTAAGTGCATGGCTGGAAACTTACACACACACACACACACACACACACACACACACACACACACACACACACACACCCAGTATCATGAATTGAGGAGGAAGTCACTCTATTCTTTCAAATAGTGTCAGACTTGTGATTTGTTTTATTTTTTAAAAATATTTTTATTTATTCATTTTCAAGAAGAGAGAGAGACAGAGAGAGACAGAGACAGAGAGAGAGACAGAGAGAGAGAGAGAGCACCAGGGCCACCACCCTGTGGGTCCGGCACATGTGGGCACTGGGGAACTGAACCCAGGGCCTTAGGCACTGGAGGCAAGTGCCCCAACCGCCGAGCCATCTCTCCAGCCCTGATTTGTTTTATTTGTACCTAGAAGGCCAGAATGGGCTCTAGGTGAGTCTAGGTTCCGTGCTCTGTTTTACTATGCTGGGGTAACCTGGGGAAAGGGCCATCCTGAGCCTCAGATCCTGACCTGAAATGGAAGTGACCCTTCTTTTATTGACAGGTATAGACCTCAAGGCTTTCCATCCTTTGGACATTGAGGCAAGCTGTGGCATCAAGAACTGATGACAGAGGGGGTTTCAAGGTTTTTCTCAGCCTTGTTCATTCCCACTGCACAGATGGGAAACTGAGGCCTTGATGCAATGGGAACAGAGGACTGGAATGGAATGGGGGTCCTCACTCTGCACTCTGCATATTACCAGGTGCGATCTAAACGCTGTGATGTGAAGACCAAGTTCATAGCTCACTTACCCTGCACTACATGTGCGGCCATCAAGAAGCGAGCTTGCCCTTCAGGCTGGGTTCGCCAATTCCCAGAGAAGATATACCAAGATTGCCGGTATGGGCTCCCACCTCATCCTGCCCACTTCCAGGAGTACCTATGGGGTGGCAGGAGACCATGGGGAGCCCCACCCCCACAGGCCTGGAGAAAAAGGGCAAAGACTCACTTATCCACATCCCTGCTGCTCTCTACAGACAGTAGGAATAGACAGGGAAGAAGAGGAGGAGGAAGGGCACATGGTGTTTAATGGGCCCTTCGCTTAGCTGTGGGCCAGGTAGAGAGGAAAGAGGTGGATTGAGAGTCCCAGAATCCAACATGAGGAGGGTGGAGTCTGCAAGTGCCCACCACTCTCACCCACCTACCAACCCCTTTTCCTTAGCTATGAGGTACAACTAGGGGGTTCTTTGATGTCCTTGAGTGGCTGCAGCCGGGAGTGCTGGAAGGAAGTGGTGCAGAAGGCCTGCTGCCCTGGTTATTGGGGCTCCCAGTGCTTTGGTATGGAGAAGGGGCTCGCCTTGTCCCACCTACCCTGTCCCAACCCCTGGCTTCCTCTCTGAGGAGCTACCTGCATCCCCCTCAACATCTGGCGCTTGGTCCCTAATCCCTGGCCATCCTAGGGGAGAGGTTGGAGCTGGGGCAAGGGGGAGTTCTAGGGACAGAGCTGAGTAATGGGGGGTTCACAGAGTGTCCTGGGGGTGCCGAGAACCCATGCAGTGGCCGTGGGACCTGCCTGGATGGCATGGCTGGGAACGGGACCTGTGTGTGCCAGGTAAGAGCCAGGCAGGGGTGGAGTAGGGGGCTTGGAGGAGCCCCACTGATTCAGTGTATCCACAGGAAAACTTCAGCGGCTCAGCCTGCCAGGAGTGCCGAGATGCCAACAGATTCGGACCTTACTGCCAATCAGGTGAGCTTGCAAGGCCAGTCCCTAGTCTCCCAGAGGATCAGTCTTGCCCTCCCCTCCAGGGACATTTGGCCCTGCTTCCTTTTGCCCCCAGGCTCTTGCACAGGATGCTCTTGGAGGCCTCCAGAAAGCCCTCCATGATCCCATATCCACACCCTCACCTCCTGCCTTCTATCCCTCACCCCACCTCTGGATTCTCAATGTTATTCATATCAGAGGGCAGGAACCAAATGTTCTTACGTGCGAGGGTGAGGTCCCACCTGTCCCTGTGTGTCCCCTCCTAGTGTGTAGCTGTGTGCACGGTGTGTGCAACCATGGGCCACTGGGGAACGGGAACTGCAGTTGTTTTGCTGGATATACTGGCCCCCACTGTGACCAAGGTGAGCAAAGCTGACAGGTTCTCTTTGAGCACAGCAGAAGTCAACTGGGTGATAGAGAGGCCCTGAACCTCAGTAGAACCTCTGCCTAAGATTGGGGGTAGGGATGGTGGATCATCCCATACTTCCCCTTGCCTCAGAGAAGGGGAGGCACCTGCTTGGAGTCACATAGCAAGCTGATCAGAGGTGCCTGTGTTCTAACCACAAACCGGATCCTTCACTGTGCCCTCTCAGAGCTCTTGGTCTGCCAGGGCCTGAACTGCCCCCAGAACTCCCAGTGCTCTGCAGAGGAGCCCGCCTGCAAGTGCCTGCCTGGCTACACCCATCAGGGCAGGGTTTGCCTAGGTGAGCATGTGACCTGGAGGTAGGGGACTCCAGTTGTTGGGAGGCAGGCATGGGCAGGGGCTGGCAAGGCAACCTTTTTGTCTTAGCACACATAGTCTGGGCATTTATTGGAAGAGAGACCTGTCCTCATGGGGAACAGAGGGCCTAACTACAAGGTAGAAGCCATGAAGTTGAGAGCACTCACTCAGGCTCTTTCTCTGACCCAGCAGCTCCTGACCCCTGCCAGCCATCTCCTTGCTCCCCGCTGGCCCGATGTTTAGTGAGTCCCAAAGGGCAGGCTCAGTGCCAGTGCCCTGAGAATTACCATGGCGATGGGAAGGTGTGTGTGCCCCAGGACCCATGCACCATCAACTTTGGTGGCTGCCCCAGCAACTCCACCATGTGTCTGTACCAGAGGCCAGGCAAGGTGAGCAGGGACACCTACCCCACAGGCTACCCACCCAGTCTGGCTATGGGACACTGGGAGAGTCACCTGACCATCCCAGGTGTCCCACTTATAAAATGGAGGGAGGATAGCAGCCCTGTTTTTAGGAGACAGATAATGGAAGCCAACCAGGGCTGCGTGAGGGAGGCAGATGCCAGCAGTCCTTCTGGGTGCTCATGGTAGATGTATCATCCTCTCTTGCCCTTCTCTGTGGGCCAGGCCATCTGCACATGCCAGCCAGGCCTGCTCAGCATTCAAAACAATGCCTCTGCGGGCTGCATTGCCCTCTGCTTCCCCCATTCCTGTGACCAGTCAGCCACCTGCCAGGTGACCCCTGATGGGAAGACCAGGTAGGCATAGGGACCTGGGGGGTGCACATGGGAGCAGAGCAGGGAGGGTAGGTTGGGCAGCACATACTCCTAAGCACCTTTACTCAGGACTCTGCAGGAAGAGCTGGAGTAAGACCAGGGAGAGAACTGGGAGACCAGTCCATCTCCCTCCCTGACCAGCCTTCCCCGGGTCCACAGCTGTTTGTGTAAAGAGGGTGAAGTGGGGGACGGACGTGCCTGCTATGGACACCTGCTTCACGAGGTGCAGAGGGCCAACCAGATAGGCCTGGTGTTCCTGCGCTTGAGAGTGGCCATCTCCATGCTGGGTGTGTGCCCCCTCAGCCTGCCTGCGACCCCCACCCCTGACACCAGAGGTCTGGGAGGCAAGGAGGGTTGGCCTCTGCATAGACTGCAGTTTCTCTTCCCAAGCCCAGAATGGTCCAGGTGGGGTCATGATGGAGCTGGAAGCTGGCTTCAGCCCTGATGCCCCCACCTACTCAAGGCCCCCAGCCCACTCTCTAACCCAAGTTGTATTCCAAACTGGGTCCCGTCCCCAGGGCCTTACCAACTGCATTTGAAGCTTCTTTTCTTGATCCCTCAGAGCAGGGCTGCCAGGAGATCCTCACCACATCAGGTCCGTTCACTGTATTGGTGCCGTCCATCTCCTCCGTCTCCTCCATCTCCCCCAGGACCATGAATGTGAGCCCTCCCCACCTCTGCTCATTCCATGAGCTGCCCTGGGCCCCTCGCTGCCTGGGATGCCTCTTACTCCATGCATTGCTCTGGCACTGGTGGGGCTGACTGTGCACCTGCCCCTCTGCATCTACAGGCCACACTTGCCCAGCAGCTCTGCAGACAACACATCATCGCAGGGCAGCACATCCTGGAGGACACAGCACTGCCGAATACACGCAGGTGGTGGACGCTGGCTGGACAGGAGATCACCGTCACTTTCAACCTCTTGGTAAGAGGGACCTGAGCCTTGGAGCCAGGGGACTGGCAGGTGGATGGTAGTCAGGGCACCCCTGTGGCAGTGGGAAGGAGCATCAGGCCTGAGGTTGGCATGTGGCTTCCCTGTGTCTGTCCCATCAGAGATACACCTATAAGTACAGTGACCAGCCCCAGCAGACATTCAGTGTCCACAAGGCCAACTATATAGCAGCCAACGGAGTTTTCCACTTGGTCACTGCCCTACGGTGGCAACCCCCACCGGCACTCCCAGGGGACCCCAAGGTGAGTCAGCACTTTACTCTTCTCCACCCTCGTGCTGCTGGGGAACCTCTGAGTTGACTGAGTCCAGGTGTGAGTTTATTCTGGCATGCAAAGGCTAGCCTGCTTCTCTCTATTGTATGGTCTTCACCCCATCTCTTCCTACAGAAAACCATTGGTCAGATCCTTGCTTCTACTGAGGCCTTCAGCCGGTTTGAAACCATCCTGGAGGTGATGAGGGGTGGGAGGACCCAATACTTCCAGGACCCCAACTCTGACTGACCACTTTCCTAGAACCTGCCCTTTACAATTCTGAAGTTATGGAGTGGCATGGACTCCCACTTTAACCAGTGGGAGGTCTCTGCCATCCAAGGGTAGTAGGTTTCATGGAGCAAACAAGCTTCCTTCCTGTTGCCATAGAACTGTGGGATTCCCTCCACCCTGGATGGGCCTGGGCCCTTCACAGTCTTTGCCCCAAGCAATGAGGCGGTGGACAGCTTACGAGACGGTCGTCTGATCTACCTCTTCACAGCAGTAAGCTCTAGGGGAGATAGGGCTATGGGCTAGGGCACCCGTGCTCCACCTTCCCCACAGGATCCAAGAACCTATTTCTTCTTCCCTGCCAGGGCCTTTCCAAACTGCAGGAGCTGGTTCGATACCATATCTATAGTCATGGGCAGGTGAGAGGACCTCCTCCTTCTTGAGGTCCCTGGCTGTGGGAATGGCTGGGGACTGTCTATAGGTTCTGGTCTTCCCTAGAGACCTCCTTTCTCCTTCTCCTCTTCACTTCTATTTGGGGACCCCAGAGGGAGCTATTATATATCACCTGGAAAAGGTGTGACTAGTGCCCACCTCAAACCACTGTTTCCTGGCCCCAGCTGACAGCTGAGAAGCTCATCTCTAAGGGGCGAGTTGTCACCATGGCTAACCAGGTCCTGGCTGTGAATATATCTGAGGAGGTAAGACGTGTGGTTGGCTACACACATGGGCCATTGCAGGGGCTGGTGATGGGTGATTGTCACCCAGCCTCATTCATGCGTGTCTGTATGCTCTGAAGGGCAGGACACTGCTAGGTCCTGGAAACATGAGGCATGGCAGGGAAGGAGGGAGAGCTCCTCAGAGGTAGGGGAAGGACCTAACAGAAACAATGAGGGCCAGCTGGGCTGGGGGTGGCACACTGGGTCTGTTCTGCAGGGGCGCATCCTACTAGGACCTGAGAGTGTCCCTGTACGGAGAGTTGATGTACTGGCTGCCAACGGTGTGATCCACATGTTAGATGGCATCCTGCTGCCCCCAACCATCTTACCCATCCTGCCCAAGCACTGTGATGAGGAGCAGTACAAGATTGTGGTGGTGAGCCACTCCTTGTATTTGCCCCATGCCTAGACCCTTGCTCTTAGCACACAGGCAGGTGACTGTCTCCTGAGGCCGGAGACCCGTGTGAGTCTATGTTCTGGTGCTATAACAGAATACTTAAGGCTGAGAAATTTACAGAGAGAGAACGAGGCTTATTTTGGCTCATGGCTCTAGAAATCTTAGAGCATCATGCAGTAGTAAGTTGGCTTCTACTGAGAACCCTGTGGCACAAAGAGATGACAGGCCATGAAAAGGGGGTACAAGCTCAT
Organism: Zapus hudsonius; assembly: GCA_004024765.1. NCBI lineage: Eukaryota > Metazoa > Chordata > Mammalia > Rodentia > Dipodidae > Zapus > Zapus hudsonius. Next base: position 51,099 of record PVHP010005490.1, read on the forward strand.
GCCACCACAACTCACTGTCAGATAGCTTGCCCATTCTTTTTTTTTTTTTTTTTATTGTCCATAATGAGTTACAACATTTAGTGGGCAAACGATGAGTTGTTATCCCCAATTCCCGGGTGCCCTCCCCTCCCCCCTCCACTGGGTTCTCCTGGCCATGCCTCTGGATAATCTCTCCCACCATGGCTCTCACAATCTTTCCTCCCCCTCTTCCGCATAGTTCCCTGAGTCGTGGTGGATGAGTATTAAGGTTGCTTTAAGGTTGTGAGCTTAGGGGTCTTTGTGTCGAAAATCATTGGTTTCTGTCTCACTGGCTTATCCTGTGTTGATTTAATGGCTGTGGCTGTGGGCCCCTTGTTCATCCTGTCATTCTCTGTGGTGTTCCATTTGGATCCTCCACGATATGACTGTGATGGCTCCTCTCTTGCCAGAATCTCAGCTATTGGCCTATGGTCGGTTGGTAGGGTTAGATGGGCCCCAGCTCTCTCACTGCATCCTGAAAAATACAAACACAATCTCCATCGGAGAGTGAGTAGCTTGCCCATTCTTAAAGGATGAATTTAATCCCTGTGTGATGAGAGTCTCCTTTCATAGACTCCACCTTCTCTCCCAGTACCTTCTCTTGGCCTCTGTGATTGGTTCTTTCACTTTTAAAAGAATATATATATATATTGGTTTTTCGAGGTAGGGTCTCACTCTAGCCCAGGCTGACCTGGAATTCACTGTGTAGTCTCAGGGTGACCTTGAACTCATGGTGATCCTCCTACCTCTGCCTCCTGAGTGCTGGGATTAAAGGCGTATGCCACCACGCCCAGCTAAAAGAATTTTTAATAATTCTTATTTATTTGCTAGGAAGGGAAGCATGGGAGGGAGGGAGCAAGCAAGAGAGAGAATGGGCATGTTGAAGCCTCTAGCCACTGCAAATGAACTCCAGATGCATGTGCCACCTTGTACATCTGGCTTTATGTGGGTACTGGGGAATCAAACCCAGGCCTACAGGCTTTGCAAACAAGCACCTTTAACTGCTGAGCCATCTCTCAGCCCCCATATTGTTGGCTCTTTCTCATCCCTCAGATCTCTGCTCAGTATCACTTTCTTAGGGTTGTTGAATAAGTAAAGGCTGCCTGACCCTCTCCCTTCTCTCCCGGCCTTGTCCTGCCCTGCCCAGGGCTCCTGTGTGGACTGCCAAGCCCTGAACACCAGTACATGCCCTCCCAACAGTGTGAAGCTGGTAAGCACCTCTTGCCTGGCCCACAGGGTTCCCTTACTACTGCCAGCCCTCAGTTCCTGCCCTGGGTCACAGTGGGGAGTAGGAGCTGGGAGGCTGGGGCATGCTTGGAAGCTCAGTGTTACATAGCCCCTTGAGGAGGGAAGCATTTGGGCCAGGACTGCCTGTCAGCACTACTCTGTTGATATGCCCTAGGATATCTTCCCCAAGGAGTGTGTCTACACCCATGACCCAGCTGGGCTCAATGTGCTGAAGAAGGGCTGTGCCCACTACTGCAACCAGACCATCACGGTGAGCTGGGTGGGCATGTGCTTCCTGGGGACTCTGGGCACTTACCTGTTGTCTGGGGCTCCAAGTTGTGTTGAGGAGATTGCCCTTCCTTAGCATTGCCTCTTTTTATCTTCCTTCCTTCCTCTTCCCCTCCTTCCCTCCCTCCCTCCCTTCTTTCCTTTTTTTAACCTTCCCCCTTTCTTCCTTTTTCCCTCTCTCCCTCCCTCCCTTCCTTTCTTTTCTTTTCTTTTCTTTTCTTTTCTTTTCTTTTCTTTTCTTTTTTTTTTTTTGGTTTTTCAAGGTAGGTTCTCGCTCTAGTCCAGGCTGACCTGGGATTCACTATGTAGTCTCAGGGTGGCCTCGAACTCACGGCAATCCTCCTACCTCTGCTTCCCGAGTGCTGGGATAAAAGGTGTGTGCCACCACGCCCGGCTCCTTCCTTTCTTTTTTTCTCCTTTCTTTTTGGTTCTGGGGCTGGAACACAAGGCATCGTATATGTGTGGCAAATACTCTGCTACTCAACTTCACCCCTAGGCCCGGGCCATGGTGGAAAGGATGCCACCAAGGGCCTTTGCCTACTGTGGTGATTGAGAGATGGAGAGGCAGGAAGAGAGCAGTGTGGTCCAGACTCTCAGGCATGCTCTTCTCTTGCAGAAACGTGGCTGCTGCAAAGGGTTCTTTGGGCCTGACTGTATACAGTGTCCTGGGGGTTTCTCCAATCCCTGCTATGGCAAAGGCAATGTGAGTCTTCATCTGCTAAGTATGGGGACAGTGGGCTCCTTCCCCAGTTGGGAATGTGTGTCTCTTTTGCCTTGGCTGTCTCACTTCTAGCTAATAGAAAGGGATCAAATTATTTCCAATGTTTTTTTTTATTTCCAATGTTTTGATCAGAAATAAGTTAGAAATAAAATTACTTTGACTTTTTTTGCTTGTTTGTTTTTTCGAGGTAGGGTCTCTAGACCAGGCTGACCTGGTATTCACTCTGTAGTTCCAGGCTGTCCTCAAACTCACAGTGATCCTCCTACTTCTGCAAACCACACCCTGATACTTTGGTAGTTTTTATATCTAGTTTCCAAACGACTAGTGGTCTTCTTCGCTATCCTGCTTTCCCACTGTGTCACTTCAGGGCTACTTTAGCACCAGCTATGGGGGAAAGTGGGTGTATGCATGTCTCCAGGGCCATGTGCCTTTTCAGTGGCTACTCTGTCAGCACCTTTGACTTTGAAGGTCCCTCTAGGATGAGGTCTGGGGAGAAGCTGGAACTCAGAGGCAGCCAGGGAGGTAGGAGGGTTCTGGGGAAGGGGATGAAGTTGACCCTTTCCCGTGACTGATCATGTATCCTGCCTCCCTCCAGTGCAGTGATGGGATTCAGGGCAATGGGGCCTGCCTCTGCTTTCCAGACTACAAGGGCATTGCCTGCCATATCTGTTCCAACCCAAACAAGCATGGAGAGCAATGCCAGGAGGGTGAGTGGTCCTGGCCCAGGCCTCCTTCTAGGAAAAATGAAGGTCTGTGTCTAACGGGGGTTGGGAGCTCCCAGGAAGGCTCCTAGAGGCAGTGGAGCAGATTGGGAAAAGAGATAGAGGACCTCTTCTTATCTAAAACGAGCAGGGTCTAGGTCAGACGCACTGGAAACTTCCCAATGGTGGGGACTAGGGAGAGGGCAGCCAGAATTATTAAAAGCTCAGAATGCCCCCACCCACCTCACATTTCCCTTGCCTGCCTGTCCACTGAATCTGGGGACCTGAAGTCAAACTTATTATGACTATCCCATTCCAGCCCCTACCCTCACTTTCTAAAACCAAAACCAATTCTGGCTCCAAACTAACCCTGGCCTCCACCTGCCTCAGTTTCTTTATTCCCATCTCGTTCCTACAGACTGTGGCTGTGTCCATGGTCTATGTGACAACCGTCCAGGCAGCATGGGTGTGTGTCAGCATGGCACGTGTGCCCCTGGCTTCCGAGGCCGCTTCTGCAATGAGTCCATGGGGGACTGTGGGCCCACAGGGCTGGCCCAGCTCTGCCACCTACATGCCCGATGTGTTAGTCAGGAGGGCATTGCCAGGTGAGGACTTGAGCTTCCCCTGAGTCTAATCGGTGATCACCCGTCAGTCTGCTTAGCCACCAGCCTTTCCCTAGGCTCAAGGGAGCTGCTCTTGCCCTGCCCCCAGGTGCGTCTGCATTGATGGCTTCGAGGGAGATGGCTATTCATGTACACGAAGCAACCCCTGCTCCCACCCAGACCATGGAGGCTGTTCCGAGAATGTTAGCTCCTCTTCCCTCGTCTTAACCCAGGGGCAGGATGGGGGGTCTCTGGCCTTCACCTGCAGAACTCTTGAGTCGTTTATCTACAACCCAAACAGGCCGAATGTATCCCTGGGGACCTGGGGACCTACCACTGCACTTGCCACAAAGGCTGGAGTGGGGATGGCCGAATCTGCGTGGCCATTGATGAGTGTGGGCTGGATACTCGAGGTGGTTGCCACGCTGATGCCCTCTGCAGCTACGTGGGCCCTGGACAGGTGAGGCACTGTCAGGTGGCTGGAGATGGTCTGCTCCAGGAATACTCCAAGCCAAAGCTCAGAGTCTGGAACTAGAAGTAAATGAGTGTTGTGTACTTGGGACTGCTCATTGGGTCCCCATGTTATAAGCTAGTACCTGTTCTAGAACGAGGGCATGTGATACTGAGCAAAGCAAGAGCCCTGCTTATTGAGGTGGTCTTTTCAAATCAGTAGGCTTGAGCAGAAATCAGATTCTGGAACTTGGCTGTGTTGGAGGCTTGATGTGGAACCTTGGGATCTGGGTCCTCCAGGTGAAGCATTTCAGAGCTAGAGGTTGATTAATGTGTGTCGGTTGCACATCACAGGGCTTCTTGCTGCTACAAATGAATGCCACACGCTTGCACCACTTTTTGCTTACTTTTGGCTTACTTGGGTGGCTTGAGATTTGAATTCTGGGCAGCAGGCTTTGCAAGCAAAGTGCCTTTAATCACTCAGTTATCTTCCCAGCCTTAGGACCTAAGTTCTGACAGGCATTTAATAATATCCAGTGTGCCATCTGGAGCTTGCAGAGACTTACTCAGGCCCAAGCTCCATGGGATTCTGTGTCTTCCCTATTTTATTGTGGCTGCTGGGTCAGCAGTCCATAGGATATTGACATTAAGAATGTGAACCCCACCAGGAGCCTTAAAACTCAAGCTTATTTGTAATGCCAGCACCCAGTACCTGGGAGGCAGAGGCAAGAGGGTCTCAAATTTGAGGCTGCTGGCCTAGACTATTATCTAGCAAGATCCTGCCTCAACAAGAAAACAAAAACTCACAACTGAGGTTTTGAACAAATAGGCCTCTATCCCCAACATTTGAGATCTCAGGATCTTGAGGAGTTGCATTGCTTACTTACCTGTAGTATGGCCAACCCCAAAGGCATGGCAGGCATTAGGAGAGACCAGAGCTGTTCAGTGGGGTGGCAGGGTGGTATAGGGATCCCAGTTGCCCTCCCTAGGGCTGGCCTGTGGCTAACGTGCCATAAGTTGCTGACCTCAATGGCCCTGCCAGAGATCTGAGTGCAGGATGTTGCCAAGTCTCCACAGAAGTTTCCAGCCAATGTTATTCCCTACCCAGCCCTCCCCTGAGAACTGCTCTCCCTCTCAAGGGCAGGGTGGCAGGATGTCCTCTGAGGTGAGGGCAGTGGGAGGGGAGGTGCCCATGGTAAGATGAAGCTCTTGGTTTCCTGACCTCTCTAGAGCCGATGCACCTGCAAACTTGGCTTTGCTGGGGATGGCTATGAGTGTAGCCCCATCGACCCCTGCCGAGTGGGCAACGGTGGCTGTCATGACCTGGTAAGAGAGCTTGAGGACTCCAATTTCTAGGGAGGCTCTGGGGGGGGGGTGTCTGTTGTAGTTTTCTCCAGGCATCCCTGATTCCTGTCAGCCCTGGCATCTGTCTATCCCCCAAACCATGATTCCCATGTCTTGTATCCAGTGCTCTTGGGAGCAGGCTGGGTCGCTGAAGGAGCTCTGTGGATGTAGACGGGAGGGCTGAAGAGGGAGGCAGCGGAGAGGGTTGAGAATAGCTGGGGCTCAGCTTCCCACTTGCTGCAGGATGGAGAACTCTCTCTATTTCTCTGTCCCCTCCCCAGGCCACCTGTCAGGCAGTTGGGGGAGGTCAACGTGTCTGTACGTGCCCCTCTCGTTTTGGGGGTGATGGCTTCAGCTGCTATGGAGACATCTTGCGGGTAAGTGGTATAGACTTACTCTCTTCCCTGTGCCTGGGCAGGTGGGGTGTTGCTCAGGGACTTGGATCTGTCCTTAGTCCCATGACCTCAGCTTTTTCCTACCCCTTAGGAACTAGAGGCAAATGCCCACTTCTCTGCCTTCTCCCAATGGTTTAAGGTAGGACTTGGGCAGGCAGAATGCTGGGCTTGGGAACTCAAATCCAGCATGTCCAAGAGCCACCTTCATCACCCTGCTCCTACAGAACGCTGGAGTCACTCTTCCTGCCGACAGCAGGCTCACCGCCCTGGTGCCCTCTGAGTCTGCAATTCGCAGGCTGAGTCCTGAGGACCGAGCCTTCTGGCTGCAGCCACAGATGCTGCCCAATCTGGTCAGGTGGGCTGGGATAGGCGAGACCACAGGGGGCATTTTGGGTGGGCCAGGACTCTTCCCAGACAGGTTGGGGACAATTGGGCCCTTTGCCTTCCAGTTCCCCACCAATGGGGAGGGGCCAAAGCCCAAGGGTCCATGCAGGTCACACTAACTTGGTTCAATGTCTCCTCAACCATGTCCCCTCAGGGCCCATTTTCTCCAGGGTGCCTTCTCTGAGGAGGAGCTGGCTGGGCTCAGTGGTCAGCAAGTGGCCACACTGAGCTCCAAGACACGCTGGGAGATTCGCAACATCAGCGGGGTACGAGGTGGAGTGGTCTCACAGGTTCTCAGGGGATGAGATTAGGGTGCCAGCCCAGAGGTTGTACTAGGGACACGTGGGTGGTAGTATGTCATCAGACTGGTAGCACTTGCCTTATAGGGGTTGTGCCTGTACATGCATCCCTGTCCCTCTCTCTGGTCCTGGTGAGGGTCTCTATCCACCTAGTCGAGCCTGATGCTGGGGGCCAGGTTGGGCCTTTCTCACACATGGGACCACCTGAGCTGAGTTCTGCCTTCTGCGTTCCAGAGGGTCTGGGTACAGAATGCCAGCGTGGATGTAGCTGACCTCCTTGCCACCAATGGTGTCCTTCACATCCTCAGCCAGGTGTGACAGGAGAAGGGGATGCAGGGAACCTGCTACCTCCTAGGTCAGTCACAGGCAGTGACCATCAACCCTCCTGCTCTGTGCCAGGTCTTGCTGCCTCTGCGACAGGACGTGCAAGTTGGGCCAGGATTGCTGCAGCAGCTGGACTCAGTGCCTGCTTTCCACCTCTTCCGGGAGCTGCTGCAGGTAAGGGAAGCCGAGACTCATTGGGTCCCTGTCCAAGTGTCAACATACCCATCTAACATGCTCATCTCTGCCCACTCCCCATCTCTAGCACCACAACTTGGTGGCCCAGATTGAGGCTGCCAGTGCCTATACTATCTTCGTGCCTACAAACCACTCCCTGGAAGCCCAGGGCAACAGCAGCAGCCTGGTGAGACCACAGGGCTGGGGGAATGGAGGCAGAGGAGGGAGCACAGAGGGTGAGCCTTCCATGCCAAGGTAAAGAGGCACAGTGGGGACACAATGATACCCAGGGCACTAAGGAGTCCTGAAGCCACTGAGATGCCCCCTCCTGACAGGACATGGACACAGTGCGACACCACGTGATCCTTGGAGAAGCGCTCTCTGTGGAGGCCCTGCGGAAGGGGGGACATCGCAATTCCCTCCTGGGTGCTGCCCACTGGCTGGTCTTCTATAACCACAGTGGCCAGGTCTGAAGGGCAGGGAACAGAGGAGCTGGAGGCTTCCCTACCTAGGAGCCCCTAACCTTTGTTCCGGGTGGACCCCTCCCATCCTTGGAACACTTTCAGCCCTGGTGTGCCCTAGTCTTGTCTTCAAGGGTGAGGGTGGTGGTGGGTGAATTCCACTTACTGTCCCCCTTCGCAGCCTGAGGTAAACCATGTGCCACTGGAGGGCCCTCTGATAGAGGCCCCTGGCTCCTCCTTGTTTGGCTTGTCCGGGATCCTGACGGTGGGCTCTAGCCGCTGCCTTCATAGCCACGCAGAGGCCCTGCGGGTAAGAGGCTGGGAGCAGAGGGTGGCAATAGGCATTAAGAACTGCCATTGGGAACTGGAGAGATGACTCAGTGGTTAAAGGTGCTTGCTTGCAAAGCCTGCCAGCCTGGGTTCGATTCCCCAGTACCCACTTAAAGCTAGATGCACAATGTAGTACATGTGTCTGGAGTTTTAGAGGCAAACCCATACTCTTCCTCTCCCCATGTAAATAAATAATAAAATAATTTTAAAAAAAGAACTGAAGCTGCCGGGCGTGGTGGCACACACTTTTAATTTCAGTACTTGGGAGACAGAGGTAGGAAGATCACTGTGAGGTCAAGTCCAGAATGCATCTGCAGAGTGAGTTCCAGGTTGGCCTGGGCTAGTGAGACCCTGCCTTCACAAAAACAAGCAACAGCAAAACAAACAACAGCAACCAAAAAAAAAAAAAAAAACAAAACAAAACCGGACGTTGCTGCTGGTTGACCTAGCTGACAGGAAGAAACACTTGACCTGCCTTGCCTTGGAGGAAGGATGATGGCTTTGGCCTCAAAGCCTTGGACCACCTGACACTCTGCCCTTCTTCCCCAGGAGAAATGTGTAAACTGCTCCCGGAAATTCCGCTGCACCCAAGGCTTTCAGCTGCAGGTGAGGCTGGGCTCGGTTCAGCACATCTCTGCCCTGCTTTGTTTGCTACCCTCACTGAACCTCTAGGCTGAGCCCTGCTTGGCCTCATGTGGGAACTAGCCTGGTGTGGGTAGCTGAGCCATCCTCTATCAAAACTGAAGCCCAGCCCAGGTCAGGCCAGAGGAGCCCAAGGCCTGGTGTCCTGCCCGTGTTTATCTGCCTCACCACCTCTGATGCACACCTGCACCCCTTTGTCTCCCCGTATACTGCCCTGACCAAGCTACTAGCTAACCCTCTGTCTGGTCCTGTTTCCAGGACACACCTAGGAAGAGTTGTGTTTACAGATCTGGCCTCTCCTTTTCCCGGGGCTGTTCCTACACATGCGCCAAGAAGATCCAGGTTTGCCCTGAAATGTCTTAACTCTAAGGCTTTGGCAAGGCATGCATGGGGCTCACACTGGATTTCAAGGGCAGGGGTATGCCTGAGGAATGTACAAAGGAAGAGGGCTGGTGTTGGTTCTGTGTCCATTCCTGGAAAGTGGGGATGGAAGAAGGGCTCAGTCAGCCTGGAGCTCATCAACCAAGCCCCACATGGGGCCTCTCCACTCTACTCTGTGGATTTCATGTGGTCACAGCCCACTTCCTGCTTGAGGTCAGTTTCCCCACCTCTGAAAGAGGAGGGTTGTAGATGACGTCTTCCTTCCCCTGTCATCTCTGGTCTACTGTCCTCTGCTCTATGGCTCTGTGGCCCTGAGATGCCCTCACCTTTCCCTGGCCAGTAACATTTCTCCTGGCCTGTGCTGGGCCTCTGTCTCCCTCTGTCACATCCCTCTTTCTCTGCAGGTACCTGACTGCTGTCCTGGCTTCTTTGGCACCCTGTGTGAACCGTGCCCGGGGGGCTTGGGGGGGGTGTGCTCAAACCACGGGCAGTGCCAGGACAGGTTCCTGGGTAGTGGGGAGTGCCATTGCCAAGAGGGTTTCCACGGAACGGCCTGTGAGATGTGTGAGCTGGGCCGCTATGGGCCCAACTGTGCTGGAGGTGAGGCCTGTGAGGGGAAGAGGATGGAACCTTGAGGAGGAGGAGGGCAGAATGGGCACACCATGTGCCCAGTGGGGAAGACAGTAGGTAACTCTGGTCCTTCTTTGTTCCACTTCAGTGTGTGACTGTGTCCATGGGCTGTGCCAGGAGGGACTTCGAGGGAATGGAAGCTGTGTCTGTAATGCGGGTTGGCAGGGCCCTCGCTGTGACCAGAGTGAGTAGCTTCCAGGGGGTATGACAATAAGGGAGGCAGATCTAATCTGAATGACTGAGCCTTTTGCCTTCCCTTAGAAATCATTGACCTGCAGTGTCCCAAGAAGTGTGACCCCAATGCCAAGTAAGTAAACCCAACCTGGGGAAAGGTAGGGGCAAGTGATGGTGGGGGGAGGGAGGCTGGGGACAGAGCAGGGCAGGCCAGGTACAGGCTGAGTGGCTGCCATTCTTCCCAGCTGTGTGCAGGACTCAGCCGGAGGCCCCACCTGCGTCTGTGCTGCAGGATACTTGGGCAACGGCAGCTACTGCTCAGGTTGGCCACATGGATGCCCTGGACCCCACTCTGAAATGCTGGGGATTGGCTGTGCCATCTTGGGGCTCACCCCTCCCTCTGACCGGTTCCTTTCTCTGCTGCCTTCCTCCTCTGCTCCATCATTCCCCATACCTGCTGCTCACAACCTCTACCCCTAGAGGTGGACCCCTGTGCCTCTGGCCATGGTGGCTGCTCACCTCATGCCAACTGCACCAAAGTGGCACCTGGCCAGCGGACATGCACCTGCCAGGATGGCTACACTGGCGATGGGGAGCTGTGCTATGGTGAGGCTATGAATTCAAACTGGACACATTTGGGGACGAGGGCTCTGGGTTTTGTGATCTGAGGCAGGCTAGAAAGGGTTGAGGACACACACAGTGTGGGAACTGGAGGTCCACGGAGGGGATGTGACAGTCACCTGGAGGTACAGGTGGATAGATGAATGGAGGCCTGCCCCTCATGCCAGCATCTCTTTCCTCAGAAACTAACAGTTGTCTTGTCCACCATGGAGGCTGCCACGTTCATGCTGAATGCATACCTACAGGTCCCCAGCAGGTCAGTGTGCTAGGGTTAAATCTGAGGCTGTGCCATTTCCCAGGTTGAGATCTCCCTAAAGACCAGGCCAGGGGTGGATGTGACCCATTTAATCAATGCTTCCTGCAGTCCCACTGATCAGAATTTGGGACAGGTCTCCTGCAACTGCCGTGAGGGCTACAGTGGTGATGGCATTCGGACCTGTGATCTTCTGGACCCCTGCTCCAAGGTCAGGCCCCCATTTTGCAGGGAGAGGGACTTGGGAAGGGAGAAGCCATCCTTTACCACCAGGAGGTCCCAAGGGCCTCCTTTTCCCAAGCTCAAGTCTTGTTTATTGATCAGAAACAGGGCTTTGGAGCTGAAGAGATGACTCAGTGGTTAAGGCACTTGCCTGCAAAGTCTAGCAACCCAGGTTTGATTCCCCAGTGCCTATGTAAAGCCAGATGCACAAAGTAGTGCATACATCTAGAGATCATTTGCAGCAAGTAGAGGCCCTGGTACACCCATTTTCTCATCTATCTCTCTCTACTTACAAATAAATAAATAAAAATGATATATTAACTAAAAATAAAAGAAGGCTTTGAGGGCTAGAGAGATGGCTCAGCGGTTAAGGCACTTGCCTCTAGTGCCTAAGGCCATGGGTTCAATTCCCCAGGTCCCACATAAGCCACACCCACAAGGTGGTGGCTCTGGTGTACTCTCTCTCTCTCTCTGTATCTCTCTGCTTGAAAATGAATAAATAAAATAAAATAAATATTTAAAAAAAAAGAAGGCTTTGAGGGTTGGACAAGGACTTTGGGGTCTCTTCCCCAGGGTGGGTTGGTATGACAATGGAGTCCTGGATGCTACCAACACACCCCTCTCCTCTCCTATTCCCTCCCCATCAGAACAATGGAGGCTGCAGTCCTTATGCTGTGTGCAAAAGTACAGAGGATGGCCAGAGGACATGCACCTGTGATGCAGCCAATACTGTGGGGGATGGCTTGACCTGTCGTGGCCGAGTTGGCCTGGTAATGATACCAAGTCCAACCCCTGATCTGGTCTTGGCTGTTGTGCCCTACAGATCTGAACTAAGATCTTGGCTAAGGCTCCAGGTTTAATCCAGATTCTGACTTTGACCATGACCCTGAATCTGACCCCTGACTCTTCCTAGGCTTGATCTTTTCTGTGACAGATGAAACTAGTCCTGACACCAGATCAGAATCCCTTCATCCCTCTCCTCTCCCCCTCCCCCTCAGGGATTGCTGGCTTTCTCTTCCTCAACCTTGGTCAGACCTTGGGCTACAGGTGCCAGGACAGGCACCAGCCCTCAAAATGGGGAGGGGGCACCCAAAATCTGAATTGATCCTTGTTTCCCCAGGAGCTCCTACGGAACAGGTCTGCCTCATTCTTCAATGTTTACCTCCTGGTGAGTAGCCAGCCTGGGCCTCTGTGACCTGCAGGACAGGCCTCAACTTTCTCTAGGTCTCCATGATCCCATCTGGTTAGGGGGGGTGTCTGGTTTGGTCTCTCAGAGTTGAAGTCTTTCCCATGGAGTCCCAAATTGATTGTAGGTTCTTCTGTTCAAGCTGTTCCCCCTCTTCCCCAGGATTACAAGGAGCTCAAGGGTGATGGGCCTTTTACCATCTTTGTGCCGCACACAGATGTAATGAACAACCTGTCACAGGTACACAGCCTTGGGAGCAGGCTGGAGAGGGTTGAACACTCTGATGTTGGACACTGGTGGGCAGAGGTGACAATCATTGGTACTCAGTACTCTCGTGACTCTCCTAGGATGAGCTGACTAGGATTCGATCACACCGCCAGATGGTGTTTCGCTACCACGTGGTTGGCTGCCAGCAGATGAGAAGCGAGGAGCTGCTTGAACAGGGATATGCCACTGCACTTTCTGGGCACTCACTGCGCTTCAGCGAGAGGGAGGTGAGCCTGCCTACAGCATTTCTCCCAATCCCTACAGGTGGACCCTCAGGTCCAGGACTCAGTTTCCCTCAAGTCCCCTTCCTGCACTCAAATACCCAGCCTGGGAGTATGTACCATTGAGATGAAGAAGAGTTCTGCCTAAATGATGCCCAGAATCTTGGCCCCACCCACTACTACCTCAAGCCTGCCTCTAGGCCCAAGCCGGCACAGTATCCAGCCAGGTCTGTGCCTTGTGAGGGCTTCTCTGAGAGAGGTGTGAGTCCTGATCCATGTTTCGCCTAGGTCCAAAACCCAGGACTGCCTGAAGGCTCTCCTACCCAGGCTCCTCCGCTGCCCCAAACCCCCACACCTTCACGCACCCCACTAATGCCCTTACTTCACCCCAGGGCAGCATATACGTGAATGACTTTGCACGTGTGATAAGCACTGACCACGAGGCCATGAATGGTGTCCTGCACTATATTGACCGAGTCCTGCTGCCTCCAGCCATGTTGCAAGCGGAGGAGGCCGACACTTTCCGGATCCCTTGGGTATGGCTGAGCAGGGGAGGGGAGGGGAGGAGGGAGGGAAACAGGAGCCTCCCTTCTCGCTTGACTCCTGAGTACCTTTCCCCAGAGAAACGTGACTGCTGCAGCAGAGATCTTCGGGTACAAAATCTTCAGTCAGCTTGTGAAGGTACTGCTCTCGTTCATACGGGGCTGTCAGTGTGTGCACTGTGTGCAACTGCGTGTGTGCTCACCTGTTTCTGGGAGTGAGCATGCCTATGTGAATTCCCTTGTACATAACCACGTCTGTGTGTCCAATATGGTGAGCAAATGTGTAGTCAAGGGTGCAAAGACTTGTTTTTGCCAGTGTGCTCATATATAGTCATTCATCTGTGTGCTTTAAAAAAATGACTGAAAAGGCGGGGCGTGATGGCGCCTGCCTTTAGTCCCAGCACTCACTCGGGAGGCAGAGGCAGGAGGATCGCCATGACTTTGAGGTCACCCTGAGACTACATTGTGAATTCCAGGTCAGCCTGGACCAGAGTGAGACTCTACATTGAAAAACAAAAACAGGGTCTGGAGAGATGGCTTAGTGGTCAAGTCATGTTCAAAGCAGAAGGACCCGAGTTTGATTTCCCAGCACCCATGTAAAGCCAGATGCACAAGGTGGCGTATGTATCTGGAGTTTGTTTGCAGTGGCTGGAGGCCCTGGTGCGCCCATTCTCTCTCTGTTCTCTCTTTTTCTCTTTTTCAAATAAATAAATAAGTAAGTAAAACAAAATATAGAAAACAAACGAACAACAACAACAAAAAAAGAACAGAGAGACAGAATGGTCTCTTGCTGTAAATGACCTCCAAATATATGCACGGCTTTATGTGTTTATTTATGTGGGTACTGGGGAACTGAACCCAGACCAGCAGGTTTTGCAAGCAAGCACCTTCAACTGCTGAGCCACTCCTGTGCTTTCATATCAATTTTCTGCTGTCTGAAAATATTAAATGGAAAAATCCCAGAAATAACTCACAAGTTAAAAAATATTTATTTTTAAGCAGACAGAGAGAGAGAGAGAGAGAGAGAAAGAGAGAGAGAGAGAGAGAGAGAAGAAGAAGAAGAAGAAGAAGAAGAAGAAGAAGAAGAAGAAGAAGAAGAAGAAGAAGAAGAAGAAGAA